>JANHGC010009177.1:70255-87712 GCA_027560395.1 Boaedon fuliginosus
AAATAAAACAGTATAAATCGTAAAGATGCAAGCAACAAGGTTGTAGTCATAAGTGGGAGGAGATAGATACTAGGAAGGATGAGAAGAATAATAGTAACACAGTCTTAGTAAATAGCTTGACTGTGTTGTGGGAATTAGTTGTTTAGCAGAGTGACGGCATTCAGGACAAAACTGTTCTTGTGTCTAGTTGTTCTGGTGTTCTAGATGTCACCCACATGTGTGGATTAGAATCTGTTTCAACCTTGCTATCTGAGATGTATTCAAGAACAGGCTGACTTTCTTGGTGCAAAACTACTAGGCATGCTCACCCACTGAGCTATATAGCATGTCCCTATGATGGGAGCAATTTTTTTGCAGTTGAGTTTTTAAAATCTAAGTGCAAGTTGCCTCAGAAACAATTTATTGGAACCTAGTTCTGTAACGGTCCCAGTTTTCTCCTCTAGTGCTAAACTTTAAAAAGTGTCTCCCATACTTTGCATATGATAATTATGCAGACATTCTGATTTCTTTACTTAACCTCAGAAGCATCCCTGATGGAGCTGAACCTGAAATCATTTCAACAATCAAAAAGACGTTTAATTTTGGTCAGAGTGAAGCGGTTCATTTATTCCAGACACTGCTGGAATGCATGAAGAAAAGGGAACTGGTAAGTAAGACTCTGCGCCACTACAAGGATTTGCTTAATAAATGTTTCACTCTGGGAAGAATTAAAATATATTCGAATAAATCCAGATAATTTGTGAATATTACTGAAGTTAGAATTCCCGCTTCCATTTAACATGATATAATCTGTATACACGAGAGGCAATGTGCACATCTAAAAAACTGGCTTTCTTTCTTCATCTCATTTTCAAAACAGATTACAGTGTTCCACATTGGATCCGATGAACATCAGGATATTGATGTTGCAATCCTTACAGCTCTACTAAAAGGTACATTTTTATTTCAAAGTGATCCTGTTTATCGTAGAAGTTAAGATGGTTCCATGCTACTTTTTGGTAGGACCAGGGTTGAACATCTATTGCTTTTATTGGATGTCTTGTTTCTGATTGGGAACTGTTTTGGGAATCCCCTTTAGGGGGGAAAAAACCCATTCAACTTTTTGCTGTTTATTTGATTGATTTTTTTTGGATCCTGATTTCATCACCTCTTTGTAATGGTGTGACAATTATATAAAATGAACTGAATGCTGGATAATTCTTGGCTTAATTCTGCATAAAGTTGCCATTTCTTTTGTGATAGCCTCCAGCCTATTGATGGGGTGGTCAGGTATAAACAACTTTCACAGTTCTACTAATTTCAGGCACATTTTATTTTGTTGGATCTCTGGTGCTCTCTGAGCTTGGTACTTTTTGTACCAAAGGTGCCAGGTTTTGACCTCCTCACCACCTCAACTCTGAACAGGATCTGTACCCAACGTGGTGTCTGCCAGGACTCATTGTTTAAGTGGGGTCTTGTCTCTACCCCTCAGTGTGACTGTGGTGCTCCTCAACAAAATATCCATCATATTGTGTCCAAATGTCCATCAAGAGCTTACACCAGCCCAATGCCTGATTTTTTTTTCAACATAGGCTATCCTGTCCTTGAATGGCTGGGTGAACTGGACATTAATATTTGTGTATTTACCATACGCTAAATCAGGGGTCTTCAAACTTGGCTCTTTTAAGACTTGTGGACTTCAACTCCCAGAATTCCTCAACTGACATGACTACGGGAGGAATTCTGGGAGTTGAAGTTTGAAGACCCCTGCTAAGTGTGAAGACCCCTGTGCTAAATAAATAAATCAGAGCTTGGCTGTTTTCCTATAGACATTTCATTGCCAAACTAAGTAACATCATCAGTGCAATGAGATATCATCTGCAAGAAAACAGCCAAGCTCATAGATCATCAAGGACCTCACAGTTCAACCCGAGCTACAGAAAGTCTGTTCTGTCGGCACACTTCATTCTGTAGCTCTTTAAAATAAGAACATATACATTTAGTAGATCTTTCTCAGCTTCAAAGACTTCCCTCCAATCCACAGGTGCTATTTCCCCTAAGCAAAATACTAAAATCAGGTTTGTTTTTAACATACAGTTGTATTGGATCTGGATACTTTTGGAACTAGGCTTTTGTGGCAAGCAGGTTAAATTTCAAAATGTTTTTTTGTTTTGTTTTGTTTACATTTGTCTTTAGGGACAAATGCTTCTGCATTTGACCAGCTTATCCTTACCCTTGCTTGGGATCGAGTTGACATTGCCAAAAATCATGTTTTTGTTTATGGACAACAGTGGCTGGTAAGTAAAGCTGGCCGTTGGAATAGGGACAATATAAATACAATTGCTGATAATCAGAATGAGCAAACACGGTGCTAAGTTACCTCATCTCCACAATCCCAAAGAGAAATTAAACATTATTTTTTACTTAATCAGATTCTCAATTTATCAGTATTTTCAAAGTAGGGATTGTCATTTAAAGTAAACTCTTGTTTGCATAAGTACTGTCATATTTGGGCAATATGGTGTCAAGTTTTGTATTTCTGTCTCTTGTTCAATTTAAGCACGATCACCTTACAATTTCATTCAGGTTGGCTCTTTAGAGCAGGCTATGTTGGATGCTCTTGTGATGGACAGAGTTGCCTTTGTGAAACTTCTTATTGAAAACGGAGTAAGCATGCACAAATTTCTGACAATTCCCAGGCTGGAAGAACTTTACAACACTGTAAGTTGAAGACTGTCCATTGCAAAATCTCCATATGCTGCTTTTAAAATCTCATGTCATGAAACTAGGTTTACATTTTCATCTAGAAAACCAAGCAAAATGTATTGAGGGGTTTGAGGGAAAATACAAATTTGCCTGACGATTATTTCCTGAGGTAATTTCAATAGAGGATTTTATTGTATTCCAGCTTTATTGGAATGGAATCCAAAAGCAGAATAGAAGTTTTGCTCTTCCATATCAATTTACACATTTTTTCCTTCCGTTGAGTAAAAACTTTGCGAGGCCAGAACTATTTTATAATGAAATGCTTCCGTTTTAGCTTTAAATACTGCAACAATACAGCTGTTTTGCTAGTTAAACCAAAATAAGGGAACAAGCAGCATTTAGTCATTCTTATCCTATTTGTTGCTTGCCTGACATTATCTAAAAGTCTTCCTTTTTTTCCTTTCTTCATCAAGAAACAAGGCCCAACAAATCCAGCATTGTTTCACCTCGTTCGAGATGTCAAGCAGGTAAAGATTTCAGTTGTCAAAATGCCTTCAGGTTCCTTAGTACCTCATAAACCGTATTCCTCTCCTCCCTTCTCCCACTTTAGTATAATTTTCTTTCTGACAAGATTGTGGGAGTTGTAGTACCAAACTACCTGGGAGGGGGGAAGGGGGTTAATCAAGGGTGTAGAGGCTATTTTATTTAGCCGATCCTTTTTTTTTTTTTTTAAGACACCCAAATGTTTTGAATCTCTGTTCCAAATTTCTATTTATTTTTTTTCGTCTTTAGGGAAATCTGCCTCCAGGGTACAAGCTCACTCTGATTGACGTTGGTCTTGTTGTCGAATACTTAATGGGGGGAACCTATCGGTGCACGTACACAAGAAAACGCTTCCGAGTGATCTACAACAGCCTCAGTGGCAGCAACAGGGTACGCGATACATATATTTTTATTGTGGAAAATGAAAACGCGTTTCCCAGCGTGTAAGTAAAGTTGGCTTCTTGCGAAACAGCCTTTCTCCCTTGTGCCTCTGCTTGTCCTCTAAGATCTTGTGCAGATGCTCCAATTGTAGTCTTTAAACCTAGGCGAACCTGGCACCCTCAGTTGGCCATCTCCATCAGATTTTAGTTGACGGGCAGGTGCATGCCCATCTTGAATGGGGAAGAGAGGCGGGGTATAAATCAAATAAGCAAGCAAGCAAGCAAACAAACAAACAAACAAATAAATAAATGATACATCAGGGAGAAGGCCCCTGATTTAGATATTCAAGTGTATAAAGCTCTGCAGGACATTGCAAGCATCCCAGTAGAAACTTAGCAACCCATGAAATACTTTCAGAGCAGAAGTGGTATGTTCATGATAAGTGGCCACCCTCTGGATACTTAGATTTATTGTGTCCAGAGCATTTCACATGCATTTCTAAGGGGACAGAAATATTATTTCTACTGAATATTCAAGTAGCCTTTTAATAAAATTGGTTTTATTCCAGTTTTGTAGACACAAGCTGGATGAGAGGGTTCCCCCCCCCCCCAGTGCATTGATAACTGACTTACAATTCATCTATGATGTCCCCATTCTCTCACCTCTGTTATATTAGGCTGTATCACTTGACTTATTTAAAACCCATCAGGGTTTTATAATGTTAGGTAATGGTTTCTATTGTTATGTGCAAGTCTGGCAACATATTTCAACAACCATCTTTTTAATTCGTTGTTAATCTTTTAAAATATATCTGTGTGTGTGTGTAGCGCTCCGGTCGAAATGCTTCAGGAAGCACTCCTCAGTTGCGTAAAAGCCACGAACCTTTTGGGAACAGGGTGGATAAGAAAGAAAAAATGCGGCACAATCACTTCATCAAATCTGCACAGCCTTACAAACCAAAGGTATGCCATAGCGTCTGCCCCCTCGGCATGAATATTAATGCTCTATACCTAAATATATTGCGCTTCTTGCCAACTGTTTTATTTTTTGTTTCGATACATAAAACAAAGAGTAAAGGGAAACACGCAACAACTTACTTTACTTTTAAACAAATGATTAAACATTAATAACACAAATTATTATTCACCAGTTTTTCCATTACTCTATGTTGGGGGGAAAAAACTCGTGTAAACAAAATGTCTCTAATCCATGATTGTAAATCTGGCGAAGTTGTGTCTCTTTAACCCTGAAGTGTGTTGTACTTCAGTACTAAAGAAATCCATAAGATTTCATAGTGATAAATTTCAGATTTGGGATATATACATACATAGACCCACATCCCAAAATTATAGTTATCTTTGAATCATCTAATACTTTGTGAATATCAAACTGAAAAAGGACAAGTCGTTATCACTGAAGTTAATGCTCCTTCATGTGGCCAATATGTGCTACATAAAGTTAACTTTTAATTGAGGTTCTCTAGTCTTAGGTAAAGCTATACTGAAATGGGGATCAAATTTTTTGCAGATGTTTTTGCTGCGTTCTGACTACCATTATTTGTTTAGAGGCGTGGGAGCTAGCCAAAAGGAAGATCCGGTTTAAAAAATAGCGATATTATCCCCTCAAATTTTCCTCACTGGGAATGTTGCCCAGTGTTCCTGTATATCCCTCCTCTGTGCTCCCTCGTTTTTTGGACATCCCATAATCTTAGATAACTAGCTGCTCTTAAGCGACTGGAAATAATTCCCGAAGCCATGCTAATCGTATGTTATTGTTAATTATTACTTTTATTTATTACATTACATTTATTTTTTTTCCTCGTTCAAAGGTTTGCTGGATGCTGTGGAAGGTTTGCTGTAGGATGCAAACTATTATTTTTTGGGGGGCATTTTTTGTAAAAAAATAAATAAATTAGGAGTCCTTTCGTTACAGATTCTTGTGTTGTTGTTTCTCCCCTCCCCCCCCTTTTGAAAGGCGGATACTGCCACAGATGAAGGAAAAAAGAAAAAAACCAAAGACGACATTGTGGATATTGACGATCCGGAAACGAGGCGCTTCCCGTACCCTCTCAACGAACTCTTACTTTGGGCGGTGCTAATGAAGAGGCAGAAAATGGCGCTCTTCTTCTGGCAGCATGGCGAGGAGTCCATGGCAAAAGCCTTAGTGGCCTGCAAGCTTTACCGCTCCATGGCCTATGAATCAAAGCAAAACGACCTGGTCGACGATACCTCAGAGGAACTAAAAGAATACTCCAGGTGAGCCTTTCAGCTTCTTACGGATCCCGTAATCGGTTGTTCGACAAAATGATACTCCGTAAAAGAACGACAGTCCCACAGTTAGCATCAGTTGACTGCTTCGTTGTAAGAGCGCTTAACAATAGCACTTAGACTTACATACCGCTTCAAAGTGCTTTTACAACCCTCTCTAAGAGGTTTACAGAGTCAGCCTCTTGCCCCCCAACAATCTGGATCCTCATTATACCCATCTCAGAAGGATGGAAGGCTGAGTCAACCTTGAGCCTGGTGAGGTTCAAACTGCCAAATTGCAGGCAGTCGGCAGTCAGGAGAAGTAGCCTGCAGTACTGCACTCTTAACCACTGCGCCATTTCCTTTTAATTTCTTCAAAATGGCCAGTAAATCCATTTGTGTTAGTTTCTCTAATTTGATTTGGTGAGGTATTGTTTTCGGAAATTCAGCAACCGTTCCAGGAACATTGTGAATAAATGAGGAATTGTCCTGAGTCAGATACTAATTCTCAAGTAATTGGACTTGGGTTAAAATAAAAAACCTGTTATTATCTTTTAGAAAAAAAACCAATCTTTCATTATTTATTTGTTTATTTATTTATTTATTTTTGTTTGTTTGTTTGTTTGTTTGCCTTTATATGCCGCCCAACTCCCAAAGGACTCTGGGCAGCTTACAACAGCTAGCAGATAGCAATACAACGGAGAGCAATAGCACATTTTTACAGTTTTACAATTTACAGTTCCATAGTTAACAGTTTTACAGTAGATAGCAATAAGCACATTTTTACAGCATCAGCCTATTGCCCCCAACATTTGTGGGTTCCCATTTGACCTTACCTCGGAAGGGCGGAAGGCTGAGTCAACCTTGAGCCTGGTGAGACTTGAACTTGCCTTCATTGCAGGCAGCTGCAGCGGAGTACAGCACTAAGGTGCATTCTGCCAGTTTAGGCTAGTCACGAACATGTTGGTGTCCCTGTTCATATCCAGCTTTTAAGTGTATTTTGTTTCTGTTTTCCCTCCCTCAGTGAGTTTGGAGAGCTGGCCGTTGAGTTACTAGAGCAGTCCTTTCGGCAGGATGAAACAATGGCGATGAAGCTACTAACCTACGAACTGAAAAACTGGAGCAACGCCACCTGCCTTAAGCTAGCCGTGTCGTCCCGCCTCCGTCCTTTTGTAGCGCACACTTGCACCCAGATGTTGTTGTCGGATATGTGGATGGGAAGGCTGAACATGAGGAAAAATTCGTGGTACAAGGTATGCTCCTTCTGGGGTCCGCCTTCAGCCGGAGGCCTTGAGGGTTATCGGGCGTTGTCTTACACGAACATAGGAAACTACGTCAGGCATGTAGTCCTGTAGTCTCTTGTCAGTGTCACCTTTATGGAGGGATGTGTAAGAATCGAAGCTGGAGGTGGTGTTGGAATGCACGGTGATTTTTCTTTTGACCCTTTATTGTCTTTTTTGAAAAAGGTACAGACCTATAGAAGGCCGACTCCAGGCAAGTAGCCCTTCAGTAGAGATGGATCTCTAGTTCATCCTGAGAACTAATCTACTACTAAAAACTTAGTGGTGACCCATTAACAGACTCAACCCCTTCCCCTCTCCTCCCCCGGTGTAAAAACTGTAATTAAGCTTCCTACAGGTAGTAAAGTAAAATGCGATGTAGAAAGTCTTCCGACGTAAGGCTTCCTTTTAGGAGCATGGGCTGAGCAAGCGAGAGCTTCCTCAGGATTTCAGACAAAGCCTCAGGGTGCGAATGGAGTAAGTTTTCAGAACGGTACAAGACACGTAAGCCCCATAGACTAGATTAACACCAGGAGCCTCCATTTCTCTCCAGGTAACCAGGCTGAAAATTTACCCCACTGTGTTCGAATGAAATAAGAGAGCTCTGTTTAAAAAAAAAAACAGAAAACTTTCAGTGCTTTTACAGGAAACTCCCCGAAGTCTCCTTTTAAAACAGGATGCAGGATTAAGCCTTGTCTTGCATTTGGTTGGTGACCCTTTGCTGGCTTTGCTCCTCGGCAAAGAATCGTTCAGAGTGGCCGTGCTTCATTTCTTAAACAAGGTGGAAAAGAAGCTTTGCAAAGATGGAGTCAGTTAAAACTCTTTGGCTGCAGAAATCAGAAGGCAATGTGGTGTGTAAGGGGGGTAGGGGTGGGAAATACGACGAAGGATGGGAATTTGTACAAACCCATTTAGTTAGATAATAATTTAGGCACGGTTAGCTTTCCTTCCCCCTCAGGGAGTGTTATGAAATTGCCCGGGGTATATTTGTAAACTGCTCAATCTAAGCATTCTTCTACATCTTTTTTTTTTATAATAAAGTTTATTGGTTAAAAACAACCATAAAAACATGCATAGACAGAACAAGAACAAAATATAACTAAAGTTTTAGTTGAATGTTGTGTGTCCCGGATACAATTGTAATTACAAATCTTTAACTCTTAAATCCTTAATTCATAATAATCTTATTTAACTTCATTATCCTTATCTTCTATTTGTCTATCTCTCTAATCTCTATATCTCCATATCTATCTGCTAACCAAACATAGAAAATGGGAATTTGTATAAACCCATTTACTTGGATAATAACTTAGGCATGGTTAGGGTGTGTTATGAAATTGCCCGCGGTATATTTGTTAGCTGCTCAATCTAAGCATTCTTCTACATCTTTTACTTGCTACCTGACAGATTTTGCTGGGATAAGGGTGGGGAGAGAAAGCAGGAATCTGCGTGCTGGGTGGTGTTCTTTTTCTTTTTCTTTTAACTTTCTTTGGTTTTGTTTCTAAGGTCTCCTGCGTGGAAATAATCCTTTAAATCGTTTGATGTTAACATTTTACAGGTGATCCTGAGCATCCTTCTTCCCCCTACTATACTAATGCTGGAATACAAAACCAAGGCCGAAATGTCTCACATTCCTCAGTCCCAAGATGCGCATCAGATGACGATGGAAGACAGTGAAAACAATTTTCAGAACATGACAGAGGAAATACCCATGGTAAGTCCTCGCAACTACTCAATGGACTCCGTGATTCTTGCCCCCGTTGAAGTCAATGAAACAAATCAGACACTTGCTTTTTCGCACTCACGTCAGAAGCACCGGGGCCCGTCCAGTTTGAAAAAGTTAGATGTCACTGGGGACACACAATGGGGGGCTCCTTCCATGGCCCTAACAGAAACTGGAGTGATGGACAAGAGCTCAACCCGGTAGAGATTAGGACCATCTCCACCTTGTTGGCCTTCCGCAAAGCCACGAAGACCTGGCTTTGTCAGAAGGCCTGGAATTGATGTGCCCCCCTATTTTTTTAAGGTTCTGAAGGTTTGAATGTTGTGTATGTATGGATTGTGGTTTTAGATCTTTTACATTGTAATACATTTATTTTAAATTGTTGTTAGCCGCTTCGAGTTCCCCTGACTGGGGAAATGAGGCGGGATATAAATCTAATAAAAATAAATAAATAAATAATGACATTTATCCTCAAATTGGATGTTGGCCGGAATTTATGGGATTCATGTTAGCAACCTGTTCAAATGAGCTTTTGCTTAGGAATCAATTGGTTTCTACATGCACAGCATTTTGCCCCCACATGCCAAAGTCATGATTTTTTTCTAGCATTTTCCATCACAGATTCCTTAAGCATCATTGTTTTTAATCTCTATGTCTTATATTTTAAATGCTTTTCTAAAATTTGCTAAATACAGTATTATGTAAGAATAAATAATTTAAATAATTTAAATATATTAGTTACCTTCTCTTCTATTTGAGTCCATGCTTCTTAAATATGTTGGATATTGCTTCAAGTTCAGTCACTATATTTCCCACTTTGAAATTTTACTGCGGGGAAAAATCCATCTCATCATTTTAAAGAATTTTTACATATAAATTAGATGAAAGAGTTCCTAATTTTAGCAGAAGAAAAAATATAATGAGGTTATTGGAGTGTATTGTATTTGGCTCATCTATAAAACAAGTTTCTATGAAAACTTTTACTGAGAAGAGAAAGCCAAGACACTTCTGGTCTCAATGAAGCTCTTCAAACCAAGAACCAACCTGCTTAAATTCTTAAATCCTCACTGTTTTTACTTATAACTCAACAAGACTCTGTACAAGACATAGTATAATCTTTGTGCTACTGTTTGATTAGTTATTTATATACATGACTTCTATGGATACTCATCTCACATGAGTAACTGGGTGGCATACAAAATTAAACCATTCTAAACCATGACACCCAAAATGAAAATAATAGACCCAAATAATAAAAGTAGCATTACCCACAGAGGTTGCTTAGCCTCTTAGCCCAAACACCTGGAAGAATGCCTGATCTTCAGAGCCTTATGAAAGGCTAACAGGGCTGAAGCCACCTAGATGTCTGGAGGGACATGGTTTCTTGGGTCTGTTTATCTTTATATTCTTTACTATACAATTCAAATTCTCTAAGTGCAAGTGCAAGAGTAAGAGTCCTATGACCATTATTGTACATTACTTCCAGAATCTCTCAGAAATGGTTCATGTTATGGAGAACCATATATATACCATATATATCAGTAGGTAGGTAGACATGAATATTTTGATCTGATGAATGAAGCCAATATATTGGTCTGAGCCTGGAAGCAATTAAGAGCCAAGGAAGGTAATAGCTGTATAATACATGCCTAGTACAAAAACCAGTTTAAATTCTTGTTTTTGTATTCAAACATCCAGATTCTAACAGCAACTCTATATGTAACACATTGCAGTAATCCAAATGGAAGGGTATCATTAAGACTGGAACTTCAATCCACATTCAGAGCAAGCATGGCTAGGATACTTTGCCATAGAAAGGTCTTAGATCTCTAGTTATATCAATGATAAAAGAAATGAAATACTATTTTTTCATGTTTTATTATTTGCCCATTTTAGTCCCTCAACAGTATTTTTAGTAGACCAGAGGAGAAGCATCAGCTGGCATGCTAAACACTACTGTAGTTCCAGGTTCTAGGTGGTTGTGATTAATAGTTCCCAGCACTTTTCCATACATTAAGAAAAATAAATGAACAAAGCTTGACAATGATCTGTCAATTGCTTATATAATTATTTCCAGTAAGTGAAATTTATAGTGTTTCATCTTTTAAACTATGCTGAACATTTACCTAACGTATCAAAGCAGATCTCTTACAATCTCTTGCTGTTTGTGTGGAACAGTTGATTCTCAAATAATATTACATTTAATTATTAATTATTTAAAAGTGGAAATACAGTCAATTTTAAACTTACCGTTGGCTATGCTCTCTTTCTCTCTCACGGTATCTATGAGGTCCTTTATGACTTTGAAACAATGACTGTCTCAAATGAAGGGGAAAAGGTAGCTATAGAAGCTGATGATTTCTGAAGTAGGTCTATCACACAGTAATTATTCATTTAAAATCCAGGCATGTCTAATCTAAACTTTCTAATTATGCAATCCTCAGGTCACTTTCTCCCTGCTGGTTAAAAACAGCAGCTACATTTCTTAAACCAGTGTTTTCACTATTTAACCCTAGAGGAACCTTGAAATAATGTATGGATCTCAGGGAATCTTTATAAAAATTGCAAAAAAAAAAAAAAAGCAAAGTCTTTATAATACAAATCATCCTTATCTACACAGCTTTAAATATTAGCACTGTGCACTATGAAAATTAAGAAATGAAGTTTTATATTTTTCAGTCACAATCGTTTGTGGAAACTCCTAGAAATCTCTCATTGAACCTCAAGGTAATGCAGGACCCCAGTTGAGAAAAGCTAGCTCAATTATAAAATTCTATTTCATTTTTTTTTTACTTTTTAGTAGCAACAAAAATGTCTGCATTAATTGTACTGCTGGTGTTTCATAAATGGGAAAGTAAAGGATCTAGCTAGAAGGAAGCAGAATGTGCACTTCTCCAGTAGTTTTTTTCTAGAAAATGAGTTCAATTTACTAACCTTCCCCCAATCTGTTGTGCTCTGTTTAATTGAACTTCACCTATCCATGTTGCCTTGACATAATGAAAGCTTCCCTATAATATAGCCAGAAAATACAATTTTGGGAAGTCTGTATGGCTAGGCAAACCTGATAAGGCTAGGAGGCATTGGACCATCAGATACATCAGATAATAATGGAAGAGGCACTTAATTTAGAGTTTATTTTTTATTGAGTGATCCAGATCTAAAAATGGCATTTATATAGTGTTTAATTTCTAAATGGAAATTACTTTGTGGAAGCCTCAGTCTTCCAAGGTTCTTTTTACAGCAGTGCAGTTGATCAAGTACCAACAATGAAGTGTTGAGATCCAGCAATAGATTCTATTAGATTCTATATTGGCCAAGTGTGATTTCCATCATTGTCACTGGAATTATTTTAATATATAACCAGAAATGAAAGTGAGTAGGAGATGATACTAATTTATTGATTTCATATGCTGCTGGAAAGTTAAACTCACTGCGTTCAGAAATTCTGTTGCTAAAATATTGGAATACTTTAACAAACTTATTTGTTAAAAGATATTTGTTAATTCTGAAATAAATTATATATTAACAAATTTCCAATGTAAATCCAGTATCTCAGTGAAGGTCTGGGGTACATTTTACATAATATTTATGCAAAATTGAAGATAAATAATCCACCAGAAGCATTGGTGTAAGTTCAATTCATGTTTAATGTATTAATTGAAAACAGACTGATAAAAATGGCAGACTTTAAACTACTTATGTTTACATATGTTTGATTGATTGTTAAATTTTACCTTGGTTTGCATACTTCCTATTCTTCCCAAATATCTCAACTGCTAATATTGAACTATTCATATTTTTATAAAGATTATTAGAAAACATTTTAAACATTAGCATGTTATATGTACAAGTATATATACAATTATATATGTACAATGTGTACAATTAAATAAAGAGAAAAATATGCATTTCTGAAAGCTAAAGAAATAAATAGACCTTTATTTTTTATTTTGAAAAACAGTAATTTTTTTCCATTAAACTATATATAAAACCATTTGATTTCACTCTATCAGTCCAAACCATTCTACATTTCTAATTTTAGCTTCAACCCTGGTGCTGCTGTATAGTGAAAGGTTCCAGCCCATTCCAGCCCTTGTGTGTCTGTAAATTCTCCTTTCCCTTCCAGCCTGACATAAAAACAAAAATAGCAGGTTAAACAAAAGCAATAAACTATCCATAATCATGTAGAACCTAGAGGTATTTTGAGACACAATTTGCTAAATTAGTAATATTGACTTATTTTAGTTAGGTTCTTTATACTGTCTTTCTGTATAAAACCGTAAATGAGGTGCAACAAATTAAGACAGATAACACCACCACTACAATAAAATTATCCAAACAATGAAAGAAGAAATATAGTAATAAAACACTGTAAAGAGTTTCAAAAGCAAAATTAAAATCTTGAAATCTTTTCAGATATGATACACGGTAATATTTCTATCCTGTCAGCTATTGACCCCAAATCTTCTCTACAGTTCTTAAAAAGTAAAGAAATTCATCTTCCTGGGGGTCTAAAATAAACCAAAACGGTAACTGCAGCCCTGAGAACATCAGGCATGTAGCACCTGGAAGAACTCCAATGTCTGGCATGAATAACATCTGGAAGAGTAAAGATATCAGCTTCACAACCAAATGCAGATTAATTAATGCAATAATTTTCCCAATTGCTCCTATGGCTGCGAAACCTAGATTCTGAATAGGGCAGATAGGAGAAGGGTGGACACCTGTGAATTGTGGTGCTGGAGGCGATTATTATGCAGTCCATGCAAAAATAACAAACAAAGAAGTCCTAGACCAAACCTCACCAAAAATATCACTTGAAGCCAAGATCGCCAAACAGAAGCTATCATACTTTGGTCATGTCATGAGAGCTGACTCACTTGAAAAGACAATCATGCTGGGAGTGATGAACTGATAAAGGAGAATTTATCTGTTGGCTGGACACTATAAAGGGTGACACTGGGAGGACCATGGTGGATTTGAAGGAGACAGTACAAGACAGAATGTCAGTGTTCACCATATCCATTCAGCACTCAAAGACAAAGTTCATCCAAGTAAGAGTGCTGATCCATAGAGTGGCCGAGGGTTGGACGCGACTAAATGGCTGACACAATTCTTAAAGCCCAGTTTAACCCCTAACAACGACAGTTCTTAAATCCCAGTTGGGTTAATCATGAGACAGTTGTTTGTTTGTTTATTTATTTATTTATTTATTTAGATTTATACCCTGCCTCTCTTCCCTGATCAAGGTTTAGACCAGGGGTTTTCAAATTTCTTCAGGTCATGGAGTCTGTTATTCTACAATTCCACAGAACACAGTTTGAAAAACACTGGATTAGAGAATCTAACCTTGGGCTATTAAGTGTATAAGCCTTAAAAACAACACTGAATTTGGCGGTGAGGGGGGAAAAACCCTAAAACAATACTAGAGCTAATTTTTGGAATTTTGAAATTCCTATATTTTTTCTGCTACTTTTGTGTAGCAGAAATTATCCCATCATACTGGATCTACCGATTCATTTGCTATCAATAGAAGAGACTATTTAATTTGATTAATTTGCATGATTAATATGCATGAGAGATAGATAGATAGATAGATAGATAGATAGATAGATAGATAGATAGATAGATAGATAGAGATTCTGTATTTATGACATTTCTAGGACCACGTAACTGTTAAACAGATCAAAGCAGCACACAAAATAAAGTTTAAGATCAGAATAGAATAGTGACACTGATACTCTTGCTTATATAATGGAACACTGAGTGAAGTATGCAGCCCTGGTTAATTGCTGTATCCCATGCCTTCAGACTAAAATCTTGAGGCTAAGCTCTGGAACCAATATTAGAAATTACCTGATAACTAGTTAATATATATTTTAGTTTACAGATATTTGGCACAATCATCTTCAAAAACAGCATGATGTCGAAAGTATGACTAACTCTAGAAATATTAACTGAAAAGATCATACTCACCTACAAAGATAGGTTAACATAGAATGCTAGGCCATGGCCTGTAAATTAAGCCAGACTTTTCGAGGTTGACACAACACAGTAAGCCAGAAACAAATTAACTATATTTTGGATTACATACCTAAACCAAATTATATACAGTAAATCAATTTCTAATACAAACTAGGCATATTACTGTAGTAAAGATACTAAGATAATTTTTGCAGCATTTTTTCTACTTACTTGTTTTCATTGAATTGTCCAGTATACTTGGATCCATTAGGAAATACGTAAGTTCCTATTCCATGTAACATATTGTTCTTGAATTCACCTTCATAAACTGCACCTGAAGGATGTTCTAGCCTTCCTAAACCATTCATCTAATGTAACAAAAAGCAGTATTAGCAGATGTATTAATAAAATTTAAAAGAGCCATCCTATGCCTAATTAACTCAGGACAGGTTTAGCTGAATAAAGTTCAGCTTATAGCTTACTTTACAGCAAGGGAGTATATTTGTGTATATACACATTTTCATAAATGTGGACATCTGTTTTTTACAGATACTCTATTCCTACTTACCGGTACCTAAATCCGCATATGAAATTGCTATGGAATATGAAATTGCTATGGAATTTGAGAGGAAATCAGTGAGATCAAGTAAGATACAGCATGGAGGGTTCCAAGATGTTCAAATGGAGGTACTTTTCAGTAAAATGAAGCTATCATTGGCTGTAGTTCCAAGTTTTATTTATTGACTGAGGTTTCTTAAGTTAATTGTTTGCCATCAACTCCAAATTCCGGTCACTGAATGTTATCTATATTTTTCTTCAATACCACAACCGCCGCCTCGAGTTCCCCCGTAAGGGGTGAAGAGAGGCGGGGTATAAATTTAATAAATAAATAATAATAAATAATAAATAAACCCTTCCAGGAAATCCCACTGATATTTCTGATCTTTTCTTTCCACTTCCTTCAACCCTAATATATTTATTTATTTGATTTGATTTGATTTGATTTATACCCCACCTCTCTTCCCTGGTCAAGGGAAACTTGAAGTTATAAACATAATCATTCCCCCCTAATTCATTATTTATTTGTATCATTCACCCAAACTATGTGAATTTCTGCTCACTAATTATGGCTTCATTGGAACAGTCAGTTTTTATTTTTTCTCAGAACTGATTTAATATTAGTGTAATAGAAGATTTTAATTATTTGCATGTTTTAGAAATTTTTAAAAACAAATATACCTTATCATTCTTCCATGTTCCACGATAAATAATTCCACCTGCAGTTGTGTGAACTCCATATCCATTTCTCTCAAGAATTCCATCAGGTGTTCTTGTACAGTCACCATCTAATGAATCAAAAGGCAATGCAGGAGGGAAAAACCCAGTAACAAGTTATTCAATTGTATTAATGTTGTGTTTTTATTTTGCTATAAAAATTTTTATCTGGCCACATGGTAACATGCGTCTTGGGAGTCTTGAGCTAAATTTGAACTGACAACCTAAAGAAGGCATGCTGAGCTAAGTCTCTGGGAAACTCTACTGAAGCCTTGACAGAACATTTTACAGTTTGATTGCCCTCTCCATAATTCCTCTACTACAAAAGGAGAGCCACAGCATGGGATCAGAATAATGGTCATTGAATCCTTTCAGAACTGATTGATTATAAATAGTTCATCCTTGGTTATAATATCAGAATTAGGTGGTATCCAGATGAATCAGCTAGTTCAGACTATGAACCAGTTAGTCCAGGAGATGGGACAAACTTAAGTTTTAGGGAATCCTTGACAAAATTTTACCATTGAACCCGACAGCTCAGCATTAGGATTAATGCTGAGCTAAACTCAGCACAACATGTAGACATGGTTTATGATAATGCTGTATTTTATTTTCAATACTGCTTTCAACAATTGTGTTATTCACAGTGCAACATGATTTGATAATATCATTCAAGAAATGTCATACATGCAGGATATACAATTAAATGCAGCGAAACATTCACTAGCTGGAAATGTATTCAAAGCCACTTTCCTATCTTCTCTAAACAGAATGAGATTATAATTTAGAGAAAACTGAGGAAATCCAACTCTAAAACATTCCTGATATTCAAAAACAAACTCATCTCAACTCATTCTATTAATACAGGCATGCATAGTAGATTATATTCTAAAATAAATCATTTGCATTGTAATGCTCAGGCTATTGTGTCATTTGCAGCATAAACCTATTTTTTCAAAAATAAGAACTGTTGAATTTATGTTATTGCAAATAAGTGCAATGTAGCCTGAATTGGAAACAATTAGTATACATTTTAATAATCTTTCACCAACACATTGTAATATAGTATCTGTAAATATTTACCATACTTATCTTGATTTGGAAATATAAATGATATTTTATAAATTTCAGCGCCTGTTGAGGAAAAAAATATATTTTTTACTGATCTTTAAAAGTATCCTTCAGCCTAAATATAAAATTAAGGTACTGGCACAGAAACGAGGAAATTCTTGAGTTCTAGGCTTTCTTCCTTAAGCATGAAAACCGGCTAGAGCAGAGGTCTCCAACCTTGGCAACTTTAAGCCTGGCGGACTTCAACTCCCAGAATTCCCCAGCCAGCAAAGCTGATCTTTTTGGGAAT
>JANHGC010009178.1:5380-16641 GCA_027560395.1 Boaedon fuliginosus
GGCGCCATTTGGTGCCAAATTCAATTTTTGTATTGAGCACATACAAACTCTTTTCTTTGCTTTATATATATAGATAAATTATAAAATAAATAAATAAATAAAATAAATATTTAAAGTCACAAAAATGATAATGTACCATTATAAAATGTGCCATTTGGTTTTCCTAAAAGGTGTTACCACAAAATAATCCTATCATCTAACTTTAACTGCCATTTTCAACATCCTCTACAACAGGGGTGTCATCACATGATGTATCGCAACTTTTTTCCCCTTTGCTAAAATGGGGTTAGGCATGGCCAGCGGGTGACGCATTCGGCCCTGGGCTGAGAGTTTGATACCTCTATTCTACAATGTAATGTATCTATTATAGATGTAATTTTATTCTATGAAAACAATATACTGGTAAATTAAACATTGAAATATGAGTAGCAAAACCTTGTTTTTCTTCATGAGTAAACTGCAAGCATTTTTGTTATGTACAAACAAACAAACAAACAAACAAACAAACAGAAGCTTACTTTCAGAGGCTTAAAAGGAACTGTGTTCTTTAACTTTGCATTTTTCTGTTTGCATGAAAAACATAGCTATCCTAACCACCAATGGACTATTAAGATGGATGGCAGCTATGTTTCAAAGTACTTGTGTTGTACATTACTACCTGGGGAAAGATTGGCTTTTGAAACTTTCATTATGCCATTAGGAACCTACTTCCATCAGTATAAAAAGCCTTGCAAGGAATCTAGGTTCTATCATCCCTGGAAGCCCCTGAAAAAGCTGTTTGCTTGATGAAATAGCCAGGTATGGGATGCTCTCCTAGTCAATTATGAGCTATTTGCAGTTTCCTTATTACCCTGTATACCCTTTTATCATGTAATGATCCATATCATTGGCTTTTATGTAATGACCTTAATTTGAACAGGACACAAATAGAAGTAAGACCTAAGATCTATGCCAGACAGATTCATACGAATGCTCTGCCACACCTAGATTCATGTATTTAAACTGTAGATGGTGTTCTTAATACTTGCTGAAATCATCCGATGTAAATCAGATGTGCCCTTGTTGTGACATGAAGGTGGCCCACAGATTAAAATTTATGAATCACAGATTTCCATTGTTATGTGCAGTGCTTCCCTACCTCTTTAGAATGTTTTGGTGTTGTGTTGTTTTTTCTGATTGAAGTACTTTATGCCTGACCTACTTCTTAAAGCAAATACAAAAACAATCAGGTTTTTCAGAGGAATATTTAAGACCTATTTCAAAGGTCAGTAAATGATCCTTTGGAACACAACCACATTAAGATAATCAGAGCTCATTGCACTAAGCAACTTCTTGTGTTCACGCATGCAGTATCTCGACTCTTCTCTGTCCAAAAAGCTTTAAATTATCCATGTCATCTCAATCAGCAACAAATATGAAATAGTATAATCCATATTTGGAAGCCAGTTTAATATTGGAGTTTGTTCCAATGCTTCCAGTTCTGCCATATGATCTCCCCTATCAAGATCCAGATTTAATCACAGTTTGAAATGAAATGATGGGACTAAATTCACAAGTAAAAGGTTTTATTAACTCAGCTGAACTCAGGATTAAAGCAGCTTAGTTACATACAGATTTATTTCCTTCATTAAATGTCTCTCCCTCTCTTTGTGGAAAAGAGCAGCAATAATAGACTATAGAATATTGTGGTATGCTATATTTTTCTACTTGTTAGCCTACATCTGAAATTCCATTGCAAAATATAGAAGACAATGTGGAATGGAAAGGAATTGTGCCTGCCACTTTACTTTTTTCCCTGGGTGATGGATTGATTGATGGAATCATTCATCTTTCATTCTGTTTTTATACTAGTGACTCCATAAATATTCAAAGAGATTTACAGCAATCCTGATTGTCTCCCACAAAGTCACCTTTCCTACTTGTGAAGGGCTATTGTAGTATAATCGCATCATTTGCATCTAGGCACTAACTGCAGCAAGAAGTAGGAAGGCATCTGTTATAAGCATAAAGGAATTCACCTTTGGAGAACAGGTGGCTATTTTGTCTTTTTAAATTTCATTTAACATTTTAACAGAAGGAAAGGAAAATATATTGCAGGTTTGCACAAGAGACAAAAACACTGAAGGTTTTCAGTGGTAACAGAAAAATACATTGTACTGTATCGTAAAGAGAAAAAACAAGTAAAACAGGAAGAAAGGTTTATGGGCATGTGTTGGTGGGTTTTCAAGATAAGAAAATGACCTTTTCAAAGTGGGAGTCAACTATACCTCTGATTGAAGCCTCTACCACACCAGCACCTCTTTATCTGTTCTCAAATGCAGCCTCCCCTCTCTAACTACATGTACTAATTGGAGAGGTATGCTTTTAATTCCAGCATAACAAAATCACGATTTTAAAAAAAGCTTTAGAACAACTTCCGGTTTGACTTCCAGCGAGGGGGCAGCGGAATTGATGAAGCTCCGCAATTCCGCACCCAGCTTACTGGCCCGAGGGTCCCTAGAGGGGCCTAAGTTTCCCTGGAGGGGAAATGAAGTGAGGGGGCATGGTTCTGGGGGGTTGAGAGGTTTTGCAAACCTCTCCCTACCTAGACACCAGCTTTGTAGCTGAGGGCTGGATAAGACGGCACCAAGATGGTGACCAACAGGCTGGAGCAAATCCGGAATTAAGATTGGGCAGGAGGAGAAGAAAAAATCCTAGCAGAGCCTTTGGATTGGGTGAGACAAGTTCTTTTTTTTTAATAAAAACCCCCAGAACGGAAGGCAGAACAAACAATTACACAGAGAATAAATTAGCGGCGGATTTAACATTTTACTATTTGCTATTTGACTTTGGAAGAACTCTCCCTTTATTTTTGGGTTACCTTCATGCATGGCTGGCATCGGGATAGAGGTGAGAGGCTGAGAGGTGGAGCAGTCAGTTGAAAACATTTCATGAAATAATACAGGACCAATTATTTGATATAATACTTTAAAAAGAAAAAGAAAAAAAACTTATGAGAAAATGGCGATCGCATCAGCAGTAGATGCTATTGTAGACACTGCGACAGACACGAAGGAACTCTGTATAATGATGAAAGATGATTTGGAGGATATTCGAGACATTGGCAAAAACTTAATTAGTCAATTGCAACAAATAAGCAGAAAAATGGATAATCTAATTGCCTCAATGGAACAACAGGAGCAGCAAGAGTCAGAAAATGAGAGCGGAGGAGACCAGAAGACCGAGTACGTTGGGAGGAGAAAGAAAATGAAGCCTGGAGTCCAGAAGCAAAAACTGGATATTCATACTTATTTCCTTAGAAAAAGAGGACTAGGAGGAAAGGAGTTGATGGTGGTGCCAGAGGAGCAGCAGGATAAAACCCGACAATCAGCTGAAAGAAGAGGGAGAGGCTTGGAAAAAATATGGTGGAAGGAAAAAAAGAAAATAAAAGTGTGGGGAAGGGAGTAGAAGTCTCGAAGCAGACAGGTTTATTAAGGGAGACTGATCTTCTGAAGCAAAAAAAGAGAGATGAGGGATAGACATAGAGAGATGAGGGATAGGGATAGACTAAATATGAATGCAATGACCGCATGTGTATGAATCAACGGAACATATAGATTTTTCTAGATTGAAATATTTGATTGAAATATTTTTATAAAGTAAAAAGTATTCTAGCCTGAAATATTTGACAAAGTATAAACTGCAAGAGAAATATTTAGAATTTAATTAAATATATAGATTGTGTTTTTTAATACCTATTGGAATATTGATGTTTTTTGCTTTTCCTTTTTAAATATATTATACTGTTATTAATTGATTCTTTTTAAATTGAAAAAATTAACTATGGGATTGGGGAGATAGATTAAAACTGAAATTTTAAATAAATAAGAAATGAAATAATATGGAGAATTAATATGTATAGAGGATACTAAAATGCAAGTGTATAACCCAACAGACTCTGTATGGAACAAAAAGATGTTTTTAATGATTGTTTTATTTGGAAAAATAATAAAAAAATTACAAAAAAAATGCTTTAGAACAATTCCATCAGCCTCAAAATCCCCTCAGTTCTAGACTCAAATGTCAGATAAAGGAAGGGAAGTTGAATCATATTATTTATTAGCAACCGAATGAGACATAGATTTCTAGATTAGGCAGCACAAAAAGCATTTAAATCCAGTTTGCTGGTTGTACACATTCATTTTAAATTTAAATTATTAAATGGACTAAGAGAAAGGGAATGATCTGCATTGTTCTGTTATCCTTCTCAGCATTATATAATTATAATAATCATAATTTATTGAATTTATACCCCGCCTCTCTTCACCCAAGGGGAACTCGAGGCGGCAATATAAATGTTAATAGTAATTGTAATAATCTATGCTTACAGACAATTAACCAGAACATTGTTTGGGTAATATCTAATATTTCTTTAAAACCATTATTTATACTGCAGTGATAATTTCCTTTTTTAAGTAGCTTTTAATGCCGACTGCACTTATAAGTCTCCTACTCTATACTATAATCATTAATGGGGCACAGAAGCCAGGAGAGAGCTAATGGTACCTTTGGCTTGAAGTATCATCCATTAACAATGCAATCAATTAATGAATTTTATTCTCAGGTCATGAAGAATAGCTATTAATCAAACCCTGCGGTAGAGAGATATAATGTCTTCACATCATAATCAGAGAGAGAGCCATCTTTAATTCAAAGTCAAATCCGTGCCAGGGGAACGCAAGAGTTTTGCCCGCAGCTTGATCCTTAGCACCTGCCCAGCTTCCTGATCCATCTACATAATTTTTCTTTTTCTTTCTAGAGCAATGTAATTCAGTAAGAGAAAAAGAGAAAGATGTTCCCAATTTCTAGCATAATTTATGTTCAAATAATCCAGGATGAATATTTCACATTCCCCCTTTCCTTTTTACTAACAGAACAAAGTCAGCCACTAAACATTAAATAGGGGGGATAACAACTCCATTTAAAAATCCCTCTTCCTCCCCATTCTTACCATATGCAAGAGAGCTTTTTTCTTTCACCTTCATCTTCTAATTACAAAATCATAAACAGTGGTCAAATGATCATGCAACATTGTTTGACCTATAATTGCTCTACATTACTCTCATAACCAGGCCTTCTCTCAGGGAAGGTAACAAAAGCTTCCCCATCATCCTTTCTGGCTATCAAGCTAGCAGGACCCCAAAAGCATAACTTCCTAAAGAAAAGTGGTCATCTCTCCTGGCCATATAGTGTTCTAACCTGAGAGGTTTACCTGAAAATGCCTACTCTGACATGACATTGACAATCTCAGTCCAATCTACTTCACAGGATTGTTATGAAGGTAAAAAGAGGGAAACTCAGGTGTCTTATAATCTACCTTGAGCTCCTTGTGGAAAAGGTGGGATAGAAATGTGATAATGATGACAATGATGAATGCTCTGCACAAAATCGTAGCTATAGAGATAAAAGCTAGAGACTTGCGGCAACTGGGTAAGTGACTGAGAATCTGTATCTCTTTTTGCCAACTTCCTCCAAGCACCCGCAAAACTGGTTCAAACAATTCTATTACTTGTACAGGGTATATGGAGGATTTTTGACGATACAGGAACTCAGTTCATACAAAATACAGCACTGTAACCTTCACTTTGTTGCTTTAAAAAGGAAGCCCGACTCCTATATACCTGCTGGTCAGCTGCTTTCCAGGCCCTGAAAAGGTATGACACGGTATTTAAATCCTGATTGAAGTTTCTTTCAGTTTCAAGACTGTTCCTTGTTGGAAGCTGAAAGATGTCTAGCAACAGCACTTTGAAGGAGGTTTTCTGTGCCTTCCTTAATGGGGTCTAAATCCAGGAGATAAATGTTTCACTCAGGAGATTGACAGATTTCTTATCAGCCTTTGGCCATGCACTTTCCATTTCCCCCAGTTATATTCAATCAAAATGCATTCAGTCTAAGATTAGGGAGTTTCAGTGAAATAGCTGTCCTCCCTTTTTTATACTGAAGAATTAATGTAACAAAATCTGACAGGAATATAAAGGTAAAGGTGGCTTGGGCACTGAAAGGCCACAGTAAATTTTTTATTATTATTATTTCAGGAAAAGATGTGTTTCTGAAGTGATTAAAACCCACAATATTTATATATTAATTTGTGTCTGTAGCACTTCAAAAATAATGGATGAAGATTTTTTTTTGTCATACTTGATACATATTTTCCAAAATTTCATGGTAGCTCGGAAAAATGCAGTCAAACATCAATTGTTCTTGTACTTTCTATCCAGAGCTATTCATGGTCTTTTCATCATATTATAGTTTAGCCTAATTGTGTACACTCACATTTTGGACAAGCTTGAGATCCTTGCTGTGATTAACAGCTTTTCACTCACCACCCTTCATGAGCCTCAAATAGCTAATTCTCCAATTCATATTTAAGAAATTCATCTGCCTTTAATGGACATTTGCAATGCTCAACAAACAGAAAGACTATAGCAGTGTTTCTCAAACTTCGTTGGTTCACCGCCCCCTTTTAGAAAAAATTGAATGCTTAATGCCTCCTGCCAAATCCCAACCCCAAAGTGGGGGGGGAGGTGATCTGCCCAAGTCCCGCCCCCAGGGCGGGGAGAGTGAGCTGCCCGAGCCCTGCCCCTGGAATGCCACACCCCTGCTGGGGGTTGGGCCAGCCCCAAATAATGGTGAGAACATAGAGAACAGGAATATATGCTGCACCGGCACCGCTCTGACCCACGCATTGTTAACAATCATGTGGGAAGCTTTCAGTGAGAAGCCCCTCCCCTCCCTTGACTCATTGCACAGGCGGAGCATGGGAGTCGGATGAATCCTCTGCTGCCCACCAATTGGTTCCTGGTGCCCCCTAATTCCACATGGAGCTTCCAATGCCCCCTTAGACTGCTCCAACGCCCACTAGGGGGCGGTACCACCCACTTTGAGAACCACTGATGTAGAAGTTGTTTGACATATAAGTGATTAGGGTTGCTCTTTGAAGATGGAGTTATATTGTGGACTCAGCAGATGCGTTTTTCTTCCACAGCATTAACTGCACAATATTCTGGAGGGTGGAGGGCCCTTGTTGCACTTGGTGATTTTCTTGCAGAGGTTTCGTTACCAAATTAACATCAGCAGTGCATTGATAATGTTACCTAGTTTGGTAATGAAACTTCTGCAAGAAAATCACTAAGTTCAGAGAGCACCAAGGGCCCCATATTTCAACCCTGAGCTACAAATATTCTCTTCTATCAACACAGTATTCTTTTTCACACATACAAAATTTTTAATCCTCACCAACTACTAGATTAGTAAAATCAATTGTCTGTATTTTACTTTGAATCTTGTCTGACAGATTAAGCCTCGACAAGATCCATGGCAACAAAAACTATTGATAAAACTAAAACAGTGGAAAAAGGTAGATGAACAGCTACAGATTCAGTCAAAATTGTTACAGGTAAACAGGAACTTTTTTTTAATTTACAGGTGGGTGTGTAATATCTTAGAATATTAATGACGTCTCAAATTCATTGTAATATACATAGTAATATTACATGATAGCATTAGCAATAACACGTAGACTTATATACCACTTGACAGTGCTTTACAACCCTCTTTAAGCAGTTTTACAGAGTCAGCATATTGCCCCCAACAATCTGGGTCCTCATTTTACCCACCTCAGAAGGATGGAAGGTTGAGTCAATCTTGAGCCTGGTGGGATTTGAACTGCCAAATTGCAGGCAGCTGGTAGTTAGCAGAAGTGGCCTGCAGTACAACACTCTAACCACTGCACTACATGATACTTTCATTTCAAACAATTTCAGAAGTTCTGGGGTGTTAAGACTATATGTAAAATCACTGATGGGCGCGGGGAATCTTGTTTATTCTACAAAACCATGCAACTTCCTTTCCACATTTTCTAGCAGATTTCCGATAATATAGTTCTCCTGGATTTTCCCACTATTTTGACATTCCTATAACCTTAGTTTTGATTTACAACCAATCTATTAGTTAAATCTAACTCCCACCAATTCTGATAGTTGATGACTGATGTTTATCACAGATTTCAATAAACATACAAGATACTGGATCCTACTTTTTTGGAGCTGTTTCCTATAGTCCATCTCTCTGTTCAATGATCTTATCAATATACATTTTGACATGCCACTCTCAAAACTGAATACAGTATTATTAATACATGAAGCTGCTGAACAGTGAGTGCCTTTCAATTTAGTTCTAAAAGGCTCTGCACGCACGCAATCAGAGAAGAAACCTATCAGTGTTCCTACCTGAGATAACATGCTCAGATGGGAGAAAGTGAAGGAGGTAGAACAGAAGGGGTTGCAAAAAGAAAAAGAGAAGAGTGGTAGAAAAAGAATAAAACTCTATTAGAGTGAAACTAACAGCTGTGTGTTTGTATGGATAAAAATGTATATAAACAACAATAGAGTGAAATTAGCATTTACCATATGTATATATAGAGATAGATAGATACGTATATGTATTAGCTATATGGATATGTAACTTGCGATCATTTAGAACCTGTAAAACTTAGGAAGAAAATGAAATCTTTCTTTTATTTTTGTTTTGTTTATAAACAATAAAGTCAATTTAAAAAAAGAAAGAAAAAGAATAAAAAGAAAAATTCTCCTACAGATTCTATCCTAGTGATAAACTGGTACTTTCCATGTAATATCTAACACATCATTCCCAATGCCCAGGAAAAAGCCTCCTCATTTCTGCCCCAAGCAAATATGTGGAAATGATTACATATTAAATATTATGAATTTTAATAGTGCATAATGGTAATATATTATTACATATAATAATCTAGTAATAATTGAACATATATAAATATTATAAACATAATATTATACATGTTATATATTTGCAGTTTTCACGCTGTAGTTTTTATGAATATCATACTTTCCATTTTCCTAACTAGAAATATTTTACTTGCAAACATGTTTCCCGCCAGGAGAGCTGGAAAATTTATGAACAAAATGCTTTACAGCAGTCACTGTTAGAGAGCAACCAACCAAACTGATACTACTAGCCTCAAGAGCTTTGTTCTTTGGATTGTATGGTTCGTTTTCCTAAATTGAAGTATGTGGTTGTGTCAAACTAGGCTTCCAATCTGGAGTATGTGATGGAGGCTCTCCAGGACCAAGGGGTAGCCATGCTAGAACCACCACCAATGACATCTGCCTTTATGACTTCTTTCCATTCGAAACGTTATAGTCAGATCTGGGAAAAGCTGTATCGTAATCCAGAACTCTATCAGGTAATAACAGAGACTCTATCCGACAGTTCTTTCTAGGCAGCAAATTAAACAAATGCATTTTGGCAAAAGATTCGTATAATCTGAAGAGAAACCAGAGTATGGGATTTTTTACAGACTTTGTCCTTGTGGATCCAGAGAGATCAAAACTCTTGTCCGTGTCCATTTTATGATGCCCTAGGACATCTGACCTTGCCAACCATTTCTAAATACAAGGGCCATATAGATAAATGTTATGTTTATTATTGTTTAAGGGATGCTAACCCTACACTCGCATATCAAGTATCTGTTCAAAGATACAGTGGCACTGAAAAAAAGGAGTTATCACCATTTTTCACACTTATGACCGTTGCAGCATCCCCCTGGTCACTTGATTGAAATTCAGATGCTAGGCAAGTGACACATATTTATGGTGGTTGCTGTGTCCCAGGGTCACGTTATACAACTGTGCAAAACTTTTAATTAGGTGTGTTGCTTTATTGTCCTGTTACTTTTCCACTTCCGCATTAACTAATGGATGTGTTGAAAGGAATGGAGACAAGGAATGGAGACCAGCAGTTTTCAAAGCAGAGCGGAGAGCCACAAATTCCAAGGGCCAGGAGTAAAGGGAAGGGAAGAAGTGACGAAGAGTGGAAGTGGTGAAGAGGTGAATGTGAGGAAGTGAGAGAGAGAGAGAATGAGAATGAGAATGAGAGTGAATTCCTCTGGCCTCCGTTTGCTATATTTATTGTTACACAAGCATACAAGCATAATTCACAGGCATCAAATCTTCGGTTACAAAGTTCTTACACATAGTTCAGGCAGGAAGCAAGATAGCTACATTTCTATGTTAAAGTCACTGGGAATCTTGAGGAACGCTAACATCCAAGACTGAGAAAGGCAGGGAGTTGCGAGGACAGCTTGCCAACAGGCTCGCTAGCAACTAGGCTTAACTATGTTTCAAGGCTGATAACTCAGAGAACATGAATAGATGCAAGATGATGCAGAGGAGGATACTGGAACAATACACAATGCTTGCTAGGTGGAAATATGTAGGCCAAATGACAGCTCCATACTAAGATGGAGTCGAGTATGCTCTGACCCACAACATTCGCATGATCAAGCTGTGATAGGCCTGCATTCCCCATGCACAAGCACCATACATTATCCCTACATGGATGTATTACTCTTTCCCTTTTCCCTATTTCCCTTCTCCCCTTTTTAGTGTAAAGGCTGGTCAAAAACCATAATAAAGATAATTGATTTGCATTTTGGCTGTTTTCACTTTCCTAAATCATATGTTATATAAACATAAGATTGAGGAAAGGGATTTAAGGTCCACGTGTTCATGATTTCATATTTATGTAACATTGAAAGATAAAGATGCGGTTATCCATTTTACCGTAACATTTAATCTGCAGGGGCAGCAAACGAATGACAATAATAACAATCTTATTGTGGCAATTGATGAAAAAAGCATGGAAAATGTCAGCGTCAAAGAGGGTTCTGCTTTTTCAGGAAAGAGGAAACATGGAAGGTAAAAACTATTACTTATTGTGTTTGTGTTGAGATTATACACACACATGCACACATATACAAATACAGCTTTTTGTATGCATAATACTGAATATACAGTGAGAGAGTGTGATTAATATGTACGTAATGCATCACTTAGTAAACTGGAAGTTTTGTGATTTTTCCCTTTCCCATTAGACATTTCTATAATGAATAAATAATAGAGCTGTGCAAGAGTTCTAAAACAATGTGGGAAAAGTGGCCCCACTTTTGGGGAATGAACATAGCACTTTTATGCTGCAATTTAAAATAGCTCCAAGTTTACTTATCATTACACAATTGCCCTCTGAAGCTACTACTTGATATTGAGAAAATACAAGGCTGATATCACCTGGGCTATCCAACAATCTGTCTGATTCATCTTTCCGATGAAGGGGAACTCGAGGCGGCTCACAACAATAAAAAATACAATGATATAAAATGTAAAAACATTTCTAACTACAATCAC
>JANHGC010009181.1:12086-33821 GCA_027560395.1 Boaedon fuliginosus
CCGCCCCTAAGCCATGAAGGGCTTTATAAGTTGTTACTAGCACCTTGAATTTCACCCGGAAGACCACTGGCAACCAACGCAGCTCACGGAGGATGGGTGTTGCTAAAGTGAAAGGTTTGTTAAGTAAAGTTTATACCCCATCTCCTGTCCTTTCTTGCCCCCGTTGTTAAGTGAATCACTGCAGTTCTTAAATTAGTAACATGGTTGTTAAGTGAATCGTGTTTCCCCATTGACTTTGCTTGTCAGAAGGTTGAAAAAACAGGTCATATGACTCCAGGACGCTTTATCCATCCTAAATAGGAGCCACTTGCCAAGAAAATTGACCATGTGACTATGGGGATGCTGCAATGGTCATAAGTGAGAAAAATAGTCATAATTCACTTTTTTTCAATGCCGTTGTAACTTTGAACCATCACTAAATGAACAGTTGTAAGTTGAGGACTACCTGTACAAGGCAATGTTCCTCTCCATGCTGAAGAGACCCATGCCTGTTATACTCAGTCTCTATGGAAGAATAACAGTTCTACTCCCTTAAAAAAAACTGATTAAGAAATTGCACATTTCTCCATAAATAATAAAACTTGAGATTTGAAATCATACGAATAATGTGGAGAAAGGAAAATAATAATCCATTCCTCTGATCCCCATACCGCAGGATATGGTAAGCAGCTAAAATCTTATTTGCAATGTGCTTGATTCTCAATGACTTCATGTTGTTTTCTTGGCAGCAACAAGAAATAACCTACTTCTAGGATGGGTGTTTTATTTATTTTTTTCAACTAAACTAGCCTACAGTCCTGTTACACCCTAGTGATCTTCTAAGTACTAAGTATATCCAACTGGGCTTAGCTTTTTCAAGCTCAGCAAAGGTTGGCTAGGTGCTGCCAGCTAGATATTGATGCCTCTACAGGGGAGGTCATTGAGAATAACTAAAATTGTACTTCCCAACTTTTCTGAAGTTTCATAGGAGCTATCCAGACCAAAATTGGAAAATCAATGGCCCATTCACTGGATGCAAATGATAGCACATTCCCAGGACAAAAGGAAAATAAGCTGACTACACAGAGTTAGAAAATCTGTTTGTGCTCTGATAAATGGCATAGACAGGATTTTCAACAGAGTATTTCTATGGGGGGGGGGAAATGGTACGAATGAGGGAACAAAAATTACATAGATGGCTAGGGACCTATAGGTGAGAGGAAGAAAATAAAACAGCAGCATAATGATTACATAAGAAAGGAAGGGAGGCAGAATATTTGGGATCCTAGTCATGTCTATAACTAGTGTATGAACCCCAAAATGTGGCCTAGGAGGAAAGCAGAACTGTTCTTCATCGTGGACTGGAGGCTTGTAAAGGACAAATTTCTTCATAAAGTTTAAAGACCATAGTAATGTTTGTATCCATCCCAAAGGATTTGCAGTTATGGACCATATAGGTAGTCCTCATTTAGTGAATGCCTCATTTAGCAACCATTTGTGGATAAAGCAGGCTAGCCACCTCCAGTTTCTTCCTAGGTGTAAGTACATGCATAGCCAGCTTGTTTGGCCACACCCTGGCCTTTGAAGGATATGTTAACATCCAGCTACCTTAGCCTGCCTTGCCCCATTCTTATCCTCAATATAAAAAGGGACAAAATAACCCAGACATGGTCCCCAAGGTGCATTTTTCAAGAGGCAACTGGACTTCCTGGTTTTTCTTTGAAGAGGTTTTGCTTCTCATCCAAGAAGCTTTTTCAGTTCTGACAACCACTTCATAAACACATGGCACAACATAGCAGAATAAACACATCAGGACAAGATTCAGCAGCATTTAAAAGACACAGGCCACTCTTTTGAAGAGAACAAAGTCCATATTTTGGGTAGAGAGGATAGCTGGTTTGAAAGAGGGGTTAAAGAGGCCATGTCAAAATTGAACAGCCCTGTCTCATCAGAGGAGGAGGGATAGGACATCATCTATTTAGTCCTTTCAACTGTTCCAAAAAGGCTCCACACCCTGATGACACAAATAAAACTACAGGTGACCTTAAACCCGCTAAAAGAATGCAAATGTCCAGCTGTCTGCAAGGAGTATAAACCCTTCCATTTCCAACCATCCAGTCAGAGTTGAAGAAGCTTCTTGGGTGAGAAGTGAAACATATTCAAAGAAAAACCAGAAAGTCCAGTTGCTTCTGGAAAAACAACAACAACATCTTTGGGAGAACCATGACCTGGGTGACTGAGAATCTCCATAGACATTTAACTCAGAGGTTATGTGAGGGATTGGGAAGACAAGAAAGGAAGGCAATGGAATGAGGGACTGGGAAACAATGACTAAATATCTTTAACAGTGAAAGGAAGCCAGAAAGATGCTGTTGAAGTAGCAACTATTTTTAAGAGCCCCCTGTAAAGCCAGTGAAAGGTAATAACCATGGCTCTGACATCCGGCTGCTAGGATCAGCCATAATAATAGATGACCTACAAAGTCTCTTCCAACTCTGTTAATCTGAAATCTACCAGCCTCTTCCTTGGAGTAAGGCTTGTTAGTTCAGTTTGACATTCAGCAGCAACTCTACCTGAAGCTTGGCAGCATCTCTGCCCTGCAGTTGCATATACATAAGGAGCAACCAAGTTGAGGCTTCACAAAATTCCCAATGGGGCCAAACTACTATGAGGGTTAGAGTGGATGCTGCTTTAAGCCATAAGAAACAGGTAGAAAAGGCTTGTGCTCTAAGCCCAAGGGATCCCTGGGTGACGAGGCCAGCTCATTAGAAGAGGATAGGTGAAGCTAACCATCTAGCCTTAGCAAAAGTCTCGTTTTGGGGGAAGTGTGAAATGAAATAATGCTGTAGTCCATCCAGTCACAGCCAAAAGAACCTTTCCCCCAAAATTGACCAAAGCAGTCTTGTGATGGGAGAGGTTATACTTAGAAGATTTTCTTCTATTGAAAGATTGCACTTACTTTCTAAACATTTTGTAGCACTTAAATTGCTACATAGTTAGATGTCAGAAAGAAGCCCTATCAGAGTTCAGGACTACGGTAAATAGTCCTATAAGTAAAAACAAAAAAGATAGAAGGTACTGAACCATTAGAACATCTTGAAAGTAAACCCTCACTGGCCTTGATAAAGGAGGTCTTGTCCTAGGGAAAGGTAGTCACTAACCAGCCTTTATTCTGGTTACGGTTCATTTCACTAGTGAACAAGACACTGAAATGCAGCACAATGAAATGCTCAAATCTGGCCTCAGTAGGATTCACTATATATTTTTCTTAACAATCATAGGTCAGTCTCATTGTTGTCAGCCTCTTGGCCAGTTTGGTGAACCTAAAGTACTTGTGTCAGTGTTTCTTTGAGGAGCTGTGGTGCTGCTTTGTAACAGAAATAAATGAATCATCAAGGCTTTCAAAGAACAGAAGATATGCTTCGCCATTATCTGACAAGACGCCTGTCTGCCTGCTTGATGGCAACATTAAGGGAAGAATCCACAGCAAGAAATAAATCCGTCATTTATGCAAATGGGCTTGTAGATGTTTGTCAGAGCTTTCTTCATTAAACTGGTTTATGCTGAGCCGATATATTAGATAAAGTGGCATAGGCAGACCTTTCCACAGTGACCATATTCTTGCTTTCAAACCATAGCAGGTGCTTAATGATTGTAAAATGAGGATCAGAAAATGTACCAAGAATGAACATGAGCTGAATGGTAGCTGCTATTCATAGGCCAAAGGATGAGAACATAATGGGATGAGATCAGATTGAGGAAGCTGTCAGATAAGACCCAGTTATCTGGATAATAGCTGTAGGTAGTACTTAAGTAGCAGTAGCTAGATGGAATAAACCATGGCAAGTCACAAAGCAGGTTATTTTAATTCATGGATCAAGGAAGTAAGCAATATCAGGCTTCTATTCATAGTTTGTGATATTTACATCCAAAATAGCATTGTACTGTATTTTATTCAAAGGCTCACTGATGCATACTACATCTCTCTCCCTCTCTCTCTCTCCCTCTCTCTCTCCCCCTCCCTCCCCCCCCCTCTCTCTCCCTCTCATGCTTTGTATTATACATACACAAACCTGCATGAGGTATAAGTAGGTCAATGGCACCTACCTTAATGTGGTTCTTTGATTTGTGAAAACAGGAAAGCATATTTGGGGTAATACAATTGAAAGAACCATTTTATATTTATAAATACAGGGATGAGTCTCGAAGCATCCTATCATCTATTTATCTATTTATCTTCTATCAAAAGACATAAACCTTTGTGAACTATTTCATAAAATGCTATAGAGTGACTAGACTGATATCAGATTGAAACTTGGATTGGTGGAGGGAAAGACAGGGTTTGTTGTGCACATGCAGGCACCATGTATTCTTGTGGTTCTACATCTGTTGATTGTACATATGTATCAGATGAGTATACATCAGTGAACAACTGAAAAGTGTTAAAAACTGGAATATGGAATAGATACAAATCCAGATAGGGCCTGAAAATACCTCAGTACAAGAAGCATTTTATAGATGAGCAATGATATCAAATACAAATTAACATACCATGAGATACTAGAATTCTATCAAGGGAATACAAAATAAAATCAAGAGAACTTATGTCAGAGGGACAGCTGTCACCTATTTACACTTGTCCCAAAGATTCAAAGTATAAAAAACAATGTTATAGTATTGAATATTCTGAGACTGGTTTTCAAATGGAATTGTGTACAAATGAAGAATATATGGTTGATAAAAATGTATAGTTGTTGGGATTTTTCTATCCAGTGGTAGTACTCAAATTCTGCCACTAGATGGGGATTTTGCTATCCCCATATTTGTAAAAGGAAGGAGGGGCTTTTATGGGTAGAAAAGCAGGGATGGATTCCTACCCGTTTGCTGGTTACCCGCTTTGTGGGCGCGCTTCCCGATCGCCTGTCAAACGTGCACTGTGCGTGATTGACTTCAAAATCTTCGTGGTGTTCTGCAAGCACTCTGATCCAACAGTTGCATGGCGGCTATCCGCAGATATTATTATTATTAATATTCTTATTATTCTTATTATTATTATTATTATTAATTACATTTATTATTAATTACATTTGCCCAACTCCCGAAGGACTCTGGGTGGCTTACAACATAGATAGCAATAGCACTCAGATTTTATACACTGCTTATTGGAGCTTCACAACATTCCCCAAGCAGTTACAGAGTCAGCATAGTGCCCCCAAACAATCTTGCTCCTCATTTTACCGATCTTTAGAAGGATGGAAGGCTGAGTTAACCTTGAGCCTGGTGGGATTTGATCTGACAACCTGCTGAACAAGTCAGCAGAATCTGCAGTACTGCATTCAACCACTGCACCACCGAGGCTCTTATTCTAATTCTTTTTGAAAGAATTAACTGTGTAAATAGGCTGGCTAGAATTTTTTTCCCCTCCTCCTTGGAGAGTGTGTGAGAGATTAAAGTATCTGATTCTTCAAAAGGTAGGAAGAGAGTGCTTAGTAATCTCTCTTTGCATTCCTTTCAACCGATCTACCCCCCAAGGCAAAGGTAGAACAATACATCAGTACTTGACTTCAGGTGCAAGGCAGCTTAGGAAGACAGTGCAACAAATGCATCCGTAATGGGAGATTTCAAAAGTATTTTAATTTTCTTTTCTTTGCCAGTTTTTCCCCCCCAAAGCTGACTCACTGATAACATTCCACATGAAACAAAACTCCCATCTATATTAGCAAACTAAGGGCAAAACGAAGGCAGCAAAAAAAGTTTCTTTAGTGTTTCCATTGTTCCCTATGCTCAGAACATCTCGAGTCTTGGTTCAGCAACACACAGAAGATTGAAATGTATTTGGTCAGGATGCAGCCATCTGCAAATGTTTCAGTGGAATAAGCCAGATGGGATGATTCGTTACAAGTAGAGATCCTGACTGAGTGCTGAAACCAGTCTGCAGCTTCCAGCAATGAGCTCTCCAAGGTGCTAACAAGAATTTATTCTTCCAGAGTCAGAACTTGCCTCAGCCAGGTTGAGTTCCTAGAAATCCTCAGCCGGCATGATTATATTAAGACTCTTGGCAGGATATTGAAACGAAGCGAAGGGGCTATTTTAACCGTTGCAAACAAACAAACCTTCATGAGGTCAAAAAATTGAAATTGCAAGGAAATGCTACAGGGCAAGATTGCTAATTATATATTCAGTTGATGAAGTTGAAATGTTCATGGGATTATTACTATTATTATTTTATCCAAAATTTAGAATTACACTTCGGTTGTAGCTGCCTGGAGCATATCTTGTGAACACTGAGATAAATATGTTTATACAAACAAGGGGAAAATGTATAATCCTATAGCAGTAGTAAAGATAAAGACAAAGGAACCACATATAAATTCCAGATAATTACCCTTCCAACTCTTATTGCTAATTTGTAATTGTTAATTACATTTTCTTATATCATATGCCTTAATGATTAGATGCTACACATACTCTGTTTCTTTGTTTCCTACCCAATTATTTTTCCTAGCATTTTTACTACAAGTGTCAGGTCCATTGGTTTGGAAAGGTATTGGTTGCCCAGGACTGACACTGTGGGAGGGGAGAGACTGACTGACCCAAAATTATCTGGCTGGCTTTCATGCCAAAGGCATGACTAGAACTCACAATTTCCTGTTATTTTTAGTTCAAAGCTTTAACCACTAGGCAAATTGACTCTTGATTTTGTTCCCAACCCAAATAACCCAAATAAAATTCCTTTTCAGACTTTGCCTGATGTGATGTTACAAAAAAGGTGGACCTACAAATTGTTTGATTGATTGAAGAAACATTATCAAAGAAATGAATGGATGGACGACTCCTACCCTATTTATTTTTACGTAATTTATGTTCCTCTGTGTTCTTCAAAGAGCCTGAGCAGTTAATAATAATCATACAAACTATGTACAATATTAAAATATTCATAGATATTCATAGTAAAATACTGATAATATGTTTTATAAATGCCTAAAATTGGTTATCCTAGATATGTACATTAAAGAAAGGAATTTTGCTTGGTTTCCAAACACAACTTTTCTATATATTGACTATCTAAGCCAGCTCCATCACAAAATATTACAGCTACCTAGAAGTAATACTTAATTCCCAGACTTTAATCTGCTTGATTTTCTGGTTAGTGAGTGATACAGGCAATATGTTTTTCAAATGGGCTATTCAACATATACTAGATTTATATGTCAATTTGGTGCTGTTTAAGCATTATAATGCCTGCTCAAGTAGCATTAAATATTTCAGGTTCTCATTTTTTATTCAAGTAAATAAATTATATTTACTAATATAAAAGCTGAGCTTTCCACCACTTAGGAATGTCAGAGTGTAAAACTGTAACTGATTACTTCTAGTGTCCAGCCTTCAAAGTCTTCTCATGTTTTTGTCAGGTATGAATAACCAGTCACACACATGAAAAATTCAATTAGCTGTTTTATTGTTCAAACGTATACAGAGGAACCTTCTCAGACTGAAGTTTACACCTGGGGGTAAGACTAGATAAGAGTTAACAGCATTCAATGGGGGAGGGGTCCGACTTTGCCCTCTTGTGCCCATGTAGGGATTCCATACTAATTTCCCATTTTACTCATCCCCCTGGTTCAGCCAGTCTCCAAAGTTTTTCTCTCATCCATAACATTCTCCAATGAGAAAATTTCTTATTCTTTGATTCAAAATCTTCATATTTTATTAGGATTTTAAACAATCCACAGGAATTATTCTGATAACTAATTTTAAAATCTTATTTCCACCTTGAGTCCATTCATCATTTTTCAGAATGAATGTTCTATCTTTTTGCTGTTTATTCTAGAATTAAAAAAATAAGGTCTTAAACTTACATCTAACTTCTTTTTCTACAGGTTGATAGAGAATCACCGAGTATAATGAAACTTGTCATTCTGACAGTTCTTAATTTTGAAAAAACAATTAATAAGCCATTTCTAGATTAGATTAAGCAAATCCAGTGTTCGTATGAAAGTTCCAAACTGTGCCTTGGGCAAAGCTGACTCCCTTGACACCCAGAGTTCTAAAACCTGCTGAAGACTGCTATTTTGTGGTCTGTTAAATAACCTTTATGTGGAACACTTATGGGTAATTCCAGGTTCTCCCCTTTATCCAAAGAGGGGCTTCTTGACATCTATTCATTTGCTGGGTCTTTGTTCCGTTGTAGTCATTGGAAGTTAGGAAGCTAGGGCAAAAAACAATTACATTTATTTTATTTTATTTATTTATTTTATTGGATTTATCGCCCACCTCTCTTCCCCGGTCAAGGGGAACTTGAAGTGGCTACATCAGTGATGGTATTCAATTTTTTTTACTACTGGTTCTGTGGGTGTGGCTTGGTGGGTGTGGCTATGCTGTCAGCCAATCAGAGGTAGTATTTGCCAGTTCTCTGAATCAATCAAAATTATCACTACCGGTTCTCTGGAACCTGTCGGAACTGGCTAAATACCACCTTTGACTTACATCCCAAAGATGTATCCAAGATTCACACTTATTTTGAACTCTTTGGAAACTGTGAGTATAGCTAGTCAGAAGAAAGGTGAGCTTCTTAAAATGTTAGTCTCACTTGAGTTATTTTGTTCTTTTGTTCTGCAAAGCATGTCTCATTAATAAACTGTCTGTTGTGCAAATGAAGGTCTTGCAGTTAATTTCTGTAGTACATGTTGCTCAGTTAAATTCTACTTTGATTAAGATCTAGTGATCAATTCTTTTTTCAGAATAAATGAAGTAATTACCTATGTCATCAGCTTCAATCACGATAATTTTGACAGAAAACGTATGACCAAATATTGTCTATCCACAACTGAAAAAGATTTTACAGAATATTTCAAAGTTGTTTTGGCATGAAAGCCTTTATTGGGGGGAGATAGTATTGAATAACAGCATACACACTTCGTTAGTAAATTTCTGTGCATGGATTTCCTCTAATTTCAATTGCAGATACTCCTAGGAAAGGTTGTACTATTAAGTAATGTGTTGAGCACTTGTAGCACTTCTGCTACAAAATGCACTGAGTCAGATCCTGTGTGGAATTGTATTCTTCAACCACTGTCTTTTATGTTTTAAGTGATCTTGATTATTTTCCAATTAGAAGATATCTAGAAATAGATTGACTAATATTTTTTTTCCTTATCTGCATGTATCACCTCTTTTAAAAGTAGACCGAGGCAATGGCTCAGTGGTTAAAGATGCTGAAGTTGTCAGTTATAAAGCTGAGACACTGGGTTTGAGACCAGATGATGTTACTTGCCCCACCCCCTGGCAATCTTGCAGTTTGAAAGCATGCAAAATGTGAGTAGATAAATAGGTACCAGTTCAGTGAGAAAGTAATAGCATTCTGTGTTCCTTGGCATATAGTCATTCCAGCCACATGACCATGGTAGTTCCTCAGGAAAGGAACTGAGATCAGCACAGCCTCCTAGATTCAGATGTGACTGGACAGGGGAAACCTTCACCATTCCCTCTTTTAAAGCTAGAACTGTTCTGATTCAATGACTCCCTCAAAGATCTCCCATGCAGAATCTCTCAAATTCTTGTTCCTTTAATTTTAAATGAATATTTCAGTCAAATCTTCAACCACCTTGGAGATTTGGGAGGGACTCCCCCTTTTTCCTAGGGCATGGGTGTCAAACTTGCAGCATCACATGACAGATTGCAATGTTCTTTTCCTTCGTGGAGCTGGGGTGGGTGTGGCCTGCATGGGACGCAGATGGCACAAGACCTAATGAAGACCTAATGAAAATAACACTCTCTTATGTATAGAACTATAAATGACTGTGAAGTAAAAATCAGATTTTTATATATCATGGAGTTAGATTTATTGTCTATCTGTCTGCCTACCTGCCTGCCTGCCTTACTACCTCTATCTTTTTTTCTTCTCTATCTAGCTAATATATATATATCTCTCTCTCCATCATCATCATTAATAATGTATCTCTATGCAGCTATCTATCTCTGTCTGTCTGTCTAGCATCTATCCACGGGTGGGTCCCTACCAGTCTAACAACCACTTCAGTGATTGTGCGCTTTTCGTGTGTGTGTTCCATTAGAAGAAAGGGGGAATTCTTATCTATTGCTGCAGATCTGGAGAATTAGAACAGCTGATGGGAGGTATTCGCGGTGCTGTGCTGATCATCTGTGCATAAAAAGAAGGGAATAAAGGTAGGTATAATGCAGGGGTGGGTGGGTGGCCCCAGCTTCATTTCCAATGGAACCTGTTTGCCCGAACCGGTAGTTCCATAGCAACCAGTTTACCCAATCCAGTGCGAACTGGTAGCAACTCACCTCTGCATCTATCTATCTGTCTGTCTGTCTGCCTGCCTGCCTGCCTGCCTGTCTATCTATCTATCATCTATTATCTATCAATTTATACAGCTGCCTATGTCATCAAAAGCAACTCGAAATAGCATACAACAAAGCTAAAACTTGAATACATAAAACAACATCATTAATTATATATATACATCATTAATTATAAAAATATTTTAAAAACTAACAAAACAGAACAAAGAAATAAACAGATAAAGGGATGTTAATAATAACAGAACAACCTCATAAGTTCTCCCATCCCCTGGTGTCCTCGGGCTTGTTGACCTAACCAGGTCTTAAGGACCATCAGAAACTTAGAAGTGATGAAACCAACCTTACCTTCTGTGTGTGTGTTGGCGGGGGGGGGGGGGGGGAATAGTCTATATGGGCACCACTATAGAAAAGTCATGTCACTTAGGGCCTGCCACATGTAGCTCTAGGTATCGGGACCCATAGCATGCCCTCTTTGCTAGATCTGATGGGATGGGCAGATGAAATGTGGGAGATGTTCCTCAAGTAATCCAACCCATGCTCTGAAGGGGTTTAAAGCACAACACCAGTGTCAGGCCATCCCTGTGCTTTGTCCCATTGGCTGATTGGAGGGAACATAGGTGGAGAGCTATCCAGTTCGCCTTGAACAGTCTCCTCCAACGGTGCCAGTCTCCAATGAGACTGACAACCAGAACCTTGAACTGGACCCAGAAAGTCAATTTCACAAAGCAAAAGTTTTTCTATCAAAACCACACTGCTTATGTCACCACATTTTTAACTAGATGAAGTTTCTGGCTACTCTTCAAGGGCATCTCCAAGTAGTTCTCATTGCAGTAGTCCACATAGGAGGTGAATAGGACATAAGTGACCACGAGTGAGGCCTCTTGGTCTAGGAATGGCACAATTGGTGAATAGTAAGGAGTTGTACATAGGCCCTTCTATAGTCACAACTGCCACATTTAATAAAAGTATTCTGTTTAATTTCTTTACTTTAAGCATATTATTAAAACCAAGCATTGCTTGGAAAAACGATTTCTTAAAAAGCATATTTTTCACTGTTGTTTTCCCCTTTTCAGCATGTGGTTTTCATATGCAAACAGGCTTCCATTATACTTATTAATAAAGTGCTGCTTTTCTGATACTTTTATTATAATAATTGCCTTGCTGTCTTGAAAGACCACAAAGCACCCTGCCATTTTTGTGGCAAAATAACTGATGGAACACAATTTGTACTTTTTAATAATATTTAAAATATATACACTACTTTCAGAATGGCAAAGAAGCAGAAGTTCACTGACAAACTCCCCCAATGGCTGTGTTGCTCTTTGAAGATCTTGCTTTATATCTCTTTTTGAAGTTGTTTCTTGACCCTGTACCAAATGAGGAAAAAATGTAGTTTGCGCTTTCTTAGTTGTTGCTTTGAAATTTTTAATACTCATTTTAGCAAATGTATGTTTTTCACTGATTTTTTTTTTAATCTGATCTTGGAAATTTATGAAAGGTTGGCATATGCACCCTAACTAAATAAGCAAACATCACCATATTAAAAGGGTAACATTACTCTAATGCATGTATTGAACTTCTAATCACCCAGTTTCTGAACTTGTCTAGTTCCAAAAAAATATGCAGAATCAGATATTCTTAGACCATAAAAATGCCTGTAATTATGTTTTTCCCACCTCTTATTCCTGGCATCTCAGCTGCCCTGTCTCAATGTCCAAAGGATAATTAATTCAACTGCAGTAGTTATGGAGGCCTGGTCCACTAAAGCCATGGTATGAAAACCAAAACATAAAACACAGTGAGCGCTATTATAAAATGATTCTTACAGTCTTGTATGAATGCACTTGTGTGTGTAGTAGATATTTGATGGTTTTCATGAATGCTTTTCTCCTGGGCCTCTGCTTTTCTGCCTCTGTTTCTACAATATTTCTTATTAAATAGCTATCTTCACAAACTATACTTTTTTCCTCTAAAGTGCTTGCCTTCTTTACAATAAAATAGTGATACAGTAGCCCTAGAAAAATAATGTCATTCATTCTAAGCTCCAACACAGAGGACAAATGCTTTAACATCATTATTCTTCCAGGGCTGTGTTAAGTGAACATTTGAAATCCAAGTTTCCTTAGTGACTGTTTCACATTCGAGGATTCATCACAGATCTGACAGATAAATGCCAACAAGTTTTCCCTGTTTATGTAGAATTCATCATACTAAACGAGAAAGTGCCAAATCTACTTAAACATAAGCTCTTTCTTCCAAACTTATAAGGCACACTTACACATTCTTGCATGTAGACTTTGCTTCACATTATAAATCTTCTTCAATATCTCTTTCTTGAAAACAAAGGGAAAATCTCTTCTTTCATTTCTTCCACTGACAGATTTGAAGTATTTACTTTGTTGCTTGTTACGCACAAAACAATACTTTTTTTTTAAGTCATAGGATTCTTTCTTTGTGTGCCGGAAAGATTCATGAACTGCATTTGTAAATTTTGCCTCTCAGTGATTCATGGATGGGTAAATGCCATGAATAGGAATCCTCTGGAAGCTGATGTGGCAAAATAAGCTCAGTCTAAATTCCACTAAAAGGGTAGCACCAATTTCCTGTAATTTTATGGGATTTCTATAAAACAATGGGCATCTCTTAGGTAGCATCTGACTTTCATTCTGTTTTGTCTTCTTCAAAACTCACATTTCTTTTCAAATTTCATCTAAATTGATTTTGATCTGAGATGGACAATAACAGTATATCAAGAAGTCCTGAAAGTGAAACTCATAATCAGGTCAAGGGCCAGCTTTTTTCAGCTCCATTATAACTTCAAACAGTTACTAAACTAATGATCATAACTACCTGTATTGTGCATACTGCGGGATGCCACTAGTGGAATGGCCATCTCGTCATGGCTTTGTCACTTTGACCATTTTGCCATGGCCATCTCACCATGACCATCTTGCTTTGGCCATCTTGTTGTGGCCAACTCACTGCAGCCATCTCACCGTAGCCAACCTAGCATGGCCATTTCCAGGGAAATGAGGCGGGGTATAAATCGAATAAATAATAAACAAATAAATAAATAAATAAATAAATAAATAAGTAAATAAATAAATAAATAAATAAATAAGTAAGTAAGTAAGTAAGTAAATCTCACCATTGGACAATCCAGGGTCTAGAACAACTCGCCATGGCCAACTTGCTGTGGGACAACTTGCTGTGGAATAAACCATGCAAGATAACTCAATGCAATAGATGTTATTCGTCAACTGTTCCTTCTACATTATTTCCATTTTTACCAGTGGAAACATTGTTAAACAGTGGCAGGTAACATTTATCATTGCTAACTCCATCTGCAGGAGATAAGCTGGTCAGGGTTGGAACACTACCCAGAAAATTTGCTCAAAATGATCATTGGAATAAAAATAATCATAATAAACCCCTAAAACTGGTTATTTCATGTTTGAGTTTTTGAACCATTCTGAATCTACAACGTTGTTGTTGAAGCGATATTGTTAGGAAAATGTCTCAATTTCTTAAAATTTTGCAATCTTTATTTTCTCCACAGGAGGAACAAAACATCTTAACAACTAAACTAGTGGTAAAAGAATGTCCTCAGTTCAGAGGTTTCACAGAAGAGGAGCTTTCACAAACAAACAAACAAAATCTTTTACATTTATTTTTCTTTCAGTGTATTATTTGATCTATAAAACTGCCAAATACTTGTTTTAAACCAAACTAGTTCCTCCATTTCAGTTCTGATATTTGAACTTCATTTCCCCCCCTGAAGTTTTAGCCCTAAAAAATTTACAAAATTGGCTATATGTTTGGTTCACTTGATATATTTATATAAAAATATTACTAGCATTTTAATGTATTAGGGATCCCTATTAATGGGATTCTTGAGTAGATCCACAGAAGAAGGGATCAGTTGGTAGATTCAAGCACCACACTAGTATAAATCCAAACAATTCTATTGACAATCCCTGGGCTTCCAATCAAACGAAAAGCTGAACTGAATCCAGGTATGCCTGTAGTTTAAGAAATGTAGATGCTCAGGAATACACATCATAATTACTTTATTGGTGGTGGGAAGAATGCAAATGATTATAAAGTATCATTCTCTGATATTTTTTTATGAAACAGTAGTTACACATTAGTTTTTCTAGCATTGTGTTTTAGAAGGTGTCTTGGAATTATTAAGTATTTTCCTTATTGTAGTGGACTTTCACTTCTTTTAATACCACAGATACATTACAGGTAGACCTGGCATGGAATAAATACTGCAGCAATGCATAGTTTTGCTAGCCTTGATTCTTGAAAACCATTAAATAATGGTTCAAATTACTACAGCTCCAGAAAAGTGATTTTAAAACCAAGCCTCAAAGTAATGATTGTCACACCACCATGCCTGTGGTCATGTGATTGCAATTTGAGTTCTTGGCAATTAGCTTGTGTTTTATGACCAGTTGAAGCATCCTGTGATCATGTCATTGGGATGTGCAGCTTTCCTAGTGATCTTTAATGATCATGTGATTCACTTAATGTCCATAATAAAATGGTGATAAAATTGGATCCAGGCACATGATAGCTCACTTAGAGATGATAGCTACTACTAGCTACTGAAATTTTAGTTGCACAATTGTAATTGTAAGTCAAGGACTTACAGTTATAGTTGTAAGTCAAGGACTACTGGCTGCATTTTTTAAACAAGAATGTATCTACTTCATACTTGCTGTACTTGCACATTATATGTTCTGGGTTTTGTGTTACAATTCACAAAATTGAACCAAATGGAGTCAAAAACATAATGTACTAAACTGCTTGCAAACATATTGTTTGCTAAGGAGTGCATAAAACAGGCTGTTCAGATCAATTGTGATTTGATTCAAACTAGAAAGTTGAGATTTGAAGAGAGCAAGATTCAATTTGAGTTGTGATCCATGGTCAAACAGATTTGATTTGAGACCCTTTGAGATTCAATCTAAAGCAAACTTGTCCATTGTCTGAAATGGAGAAGCACCAGAATATCTGCTGGTACTTCAGTTTTTGGGCAAAACGGGATAAATCAGTAGGTATTGTAGTTTTTTTTAAAGAGGGTGTTGGCACTGTATCAAGTCTCAACTGAATATATTTATTTCTCCACAATAAAAAAATATGTCCCAGTCTGCTAAGCAAATTTGTCAAGTAGAGCTTCTCCAAATATTTGAGTAAGAAGGTTAAAGCGAGTGAGCTAAACCAATTCAAAAAATGTCTTGTCCCGATTTAAAATAAAAAAAAACATTTACAAACTATATTAAAAAGAAAGCTCTTATTTTTCCATTTACTTTTCTAAGATGCTAGCCTTCATGTGATGCTAAATAAATACTGCTGTTACTCTTCAAAGTAGCAGAATCAAGTTGAGACTATGTGATGCAGTGCCACAGAGTTAGCAGGATGTAGGAGAAAAAAATTGGCATGGAATAAATACTGTACTATGCATAGGTTTTGCTACTTTTGATTCTTGAAAACAATACCTGTTTAGGTCAGGATCTGTGGATTTTAGCCTGACATTAATTAAATAAACAGTGAATGTGGTAAAACTGCCCCAATTATGCAAAATGTAAAAGCTTTCACCCAAGAATGCATAACCAGACTGTTTTACTTGGAACCCAAATTCAGAATTCAGAGAAATGATCAAATCTCTTAGTTCAGGTTTTTTTTTTCAACTTTGGCAACTTTGAGATATGTGAACTTGAACCTGGTGGCCCGGGAATTCTGGGAGTTAAAGTCCACACATGTTAAAGTTGCCAAGGTTAGAGACATGATCTTAGCTGCATTGGCAAAACCAACACAGACATGGATCCTGCCATTAGCACAGAAAAGAACAAACTTTGTTAGAAAAAAATAAGTCAAAATGTATGTTAAAAAGGATGCTTATAAAAGAAAAAAAATTCTATAAGGGTAGCTTGGAGGGAGGGAGCTGAACGCAATACTGAAGTTCAAATCTTGTATGTTAAGAAGTCAAAGAAGAAGATGTATTACAAAATTTTGATATAAACTAACTTTTTTTTGAAGTTTTGTACTTTGAAGGAACAAAGGGGGGTTAAAAAGTTTTTCCCCCTTTTTAAAAGAGGCCAAAGAATTTGAATGGATACAATAAATTTTGTAAATAAAAATGATGACAGTTCACCAAGATTACTAGGTGCAAATAGAAATACACATTATTTCCATAGCAAAGAAGATAAAGCAGGAATGGTTAAACTAATTACTTTATTTAAAGAGGAAAATAGGTTAGTATTTGGATATCACTTCTGGAATTTGTGAAGAAAAAAAATGAAACTTTGACCTTGGTTTTGTTCATTAGAAAGATTTGGTGTTATAGGAATGGCTAGTTATTAATGTGTAAAAACAAAAAGTTGAGGTTAGAATGTGTTTATCTATTTATTTTATTTATTTAGATTTATACCCCACTTCATTTCCCCGGTCAAGGGGAACTCAAGGTGGCTAACAACAATAAAAATACAATATTAAAATAAAACACATCCATCTACAATCACATTCATCCAGGGAGGGGGCACATTCATTCCAGGCCTTCCACCAGAGCCAGGTCTTTGTTGCTAAGTCTTTGTTGCGTTGTTGCTTTGTTCATCCTGTACTGTGCCAGGAAGAGTTGGAAGTCAATGCCCCCTTTTCTTTCTTTTTCTTTCCCCCCTTGTATCTCATGCCCCCTTTTCTCTGCTCTCCTTCCTTCCCTTAATTTCCTGTTTAATTTTTTTTCATTGTGTTTTTATATAATAAAATAAAAATGCTAACTGTTAAAAAATAAAAAAAAGTAAGTCAAACAGAAAGCAATGTTAGTTTTGCTACCCACCATAAGATTAACCCACCATAAATTTGTAATTTTAGGGGGATTTTAAATGTTTGTATAATATATGGTTTATTGTGTTGTGAGGTGCCCTGAGTCCTGCGGGATTGGGCAGCATACAAATTAAAGTATTTATTTATCATTATTTATTTATTTACCCAAAAAGAGCTCTGCTAGGCACAGATTTTAGAGGTGATAAAACACATTGCCTGACTGCTCATGTTAGTGTCAAACAGCTGTCACATCACTCACATCACCATTTCACATCACACAATCCTCCATTCCTTCTGTACAGAAGTTACATCACTCTGCAGTATATTGTGTTCAGTAGTTTAAATGGCTACAAAACAATTCAGAGCCTTGCTACTTTTCCTACAGGTCCTTGCACTAGTTCATGAAATTGCTACAATATTTTAATGTCAGTAAACAAGCAGTACTTAGTGCAGTAAACAGTATCCTAGTCAAGGAAATATCAACTCAGACAAATGATCAAACAATAAACAAGAGATTGTCAGGAAGAAGAAAAAAAGCACCCCCACTAACACTGACAAAGCAAGCCACTGTATTAAAACAGAGAACAAAATTCATTCCCTTCTAAATCTGAAGATGTTACCTAGTTGGATAATGAAACATGTGCACGAACAAAACCAAGCTCAGATAGCACCAAGGATCTCACATTTTAGTTTCATTCAAACTTTGGTGCATCAAAATTAATTCAAGTTTTGCAAATAATTGCAGGTAACTGGAAATGTGTAAGAACTTATGTAAATTAGGCAGAAGTGTGTGCAAAAATGCATATATCAAGAGAACAGCGTACATATTTTAATGCATTATTTTTAGGAATCATAAAATGACGTGGAGGTATATTAGCGGAAGTTCAGTTTAAATCTCAAACTAAGTAAAATAGGAGTTGATCATCTCATATCTCCATAAGATACTACTTTAGTTTGAATAATACATTCTAGAGCTGAAACAAAATGACCTTACATATTCAGCCACCTCCATTTCTCAGGTGGCAAATTTAAGGGAAGAAAGAAGAAGAATTGGTTTTACAGGCAGTTGCCATGGTAAATAATAGAGTAGCTTTCTCTTTTTCAAAAGGTTTAAAAACTGTATGTATGTTACTTCCAACGTGAATATAATCTCCCCTTAGAGACCAGACTTCTCCTTTGCACCCTATCCTGATGAGCCTTAAAATATTTACTGACTTAAAAAAGGCTTTAATTTTTTTTTAAATAACACCTGCACCCACTAAAAAATAACATATCACAAAATAAATACATTTGTGTACATATTGATACTTGTAGACATATTCAAGTAAGGATGAGGATAATTTGATTGATCATGTGTCATCAAATCATTGTTGACTCACAGTGATCACATATACACATTTACTTCAAAGGCTGTCTCTAACCTGGTCATTTTGGTCTTCCAATATTTTACGTATTAGTTATGTAACAAAGTCAACCAACCTTGCTGTAGGTTGTCCTTTTTCTGTTTCCTTCCACCTTTCCCAGCCTTAAAGCCTCCTGCAGTGAGCTGGATCTTCACATATATGGCCAAAGTAGGATAACTTGATTCTGGTTATTTGTGCCCTGAGTGAGCACTCTGGGTTTATTTGAGGAATGGTCCATTAGTATGATTTCTTGGCTATAAAAATCTATTTTTATTTCTATAATTAAGTTTTAGTTGCAAATCCTTCTAGAAACCTATTATTTTCTTTCTCTGCTCACAGTCTAAGAATTGGCCTTCTTATTTAGCAAAATTCTTTTTCCTTCTCTTTCTTCCTCTAATCACTTTCTTTCTTGTTCAGCATTTCTCCTTCCAGGTGGGTTGATTTGTACTGATTTCTCTTAGTTTCTCTATAAAGTTTGTCATGATTTTCTCTAGGACAGTGACTGTTCATCTTCCCCTTTTGGAAACAATGTCATTTCTTCTTAGTTTGAAAGTATTTCCAAAGACCATTGAGGAATGTTTCCTCTTCTGCCTTGTGCCCTGAGTAGAGTCTTGATATACTCCAGGAAATTTGAGCAAAATTAATAAATTTCCATTCATTCAACACGTTTTAATGGGCCCATCTTCCGGCAACCAGTCTTTTACCACAGAGTCAGAAGTGGTATTCAGCCAGTTCTGACAGGTTCAGGAGAACCAATAGTGTTAATTTTGATTGGTTCAGAGAACCAGCAAATACTACCTCTGGTTGGCTCTGTCCTGCCCTTCCCCACCCCGCTCCTTCCAGGAGTCTCCACACACCCCTATTTGGGTGCCAGAAGGCTTCAGGGTGGCTTTCTAGGCAAAAGCAGGGGGTGCGGCGGTCCACCTGGTCACATGACTGCAAAGCCATGCCCACCAAGCTACACCCACCAAGCCACGACCACAGAACCCTTTCTTTGTCAGGAGGGATAATTAAATATTATTATGAAGCTTTAATATAATTTCCACAGGATATACTTTTGTGTTTCATTTTCTTCTCAACTCATTGCTTACAGAGTTGCTCTTTGGTAATCTCTCTCTTTTTCTCTTTCTTTCTCTCTCTCGCTCTCTCACACACACACTTTGAACACGTCTCAGCTGAAACCTAGTTCTTAAATGCTTACATTATAAGGAAGCATAGCATTCTTTATAATTTAAATTAATGTTTGTTCTATAACAGTAATCACAGGAATGTTAAATATGTATGTTAATTAGATAAGGCGTCAAAGAACATGTCTGGATTTAGTAATTCTTTTGAAAATATGTAACTTTTAATAATTATCTCGCTACATAAAAAAATTAAGTACCATTACACCATCATAATGTGTCAAAGGAAAGACTTTTGCATTCTTCTTCAAAGACTAATTTTTCAAATGACACTTTATGAAAACTAGCAGTGTGACATTTGGGATACAAGAAAATGACAAAATTAATTTTTCTCCCCTCCAGATGCTCAGAACAAGATTCCAGAGGATTTTTATTAGAGACATACATGGAAGGTAAACACACAAATAGTGTCCACAATTTTAAATGGTGGCACCAATGTATTTAGAGTCCTGTCTAGTAACCCTAAAATGGGGTTTGCCACCATGTTAACTCTGTTGAGATATTTATGTTATATGTTATTAAGAAGCCCAAGGTTATTATAGCATTTATATTTTGTCTACCTGTTCTTGGTGAAAATGTGGTGCAGAATTTTAAGGGAAAGACGTTATCAGTCATTTCTATAACTAGGTTTTCACTTCCTGAAAGCACATTGTAGATCAGTGCTGTACTTATTTAACTATAAGTTAGCACTACTGAGAGAATGTATGTGAGATTACACTTTTAGCAAGCAGAACCTGATGGTAGCTGTCATAATGCAAGACATATGATGGACTCTGGTGGATGGTGAAGGCCAAGGGCCGTAGTGACTCAGGGGTTAGAATTCAATATTGCAGACTAACTCTGCTCACTGCCAGGAGTTTGATCTGAGTGGCTTAAGGTTGACTCAGCCTTCCAAGATTGTAAAATGAGAACCGAGATTGTTTGGGGGGTAATAAGCTGACTCTGTAAACTGCTTAGAGCAGCGGTGTCCAAACTAGTTGCAAGGAGGGCCAGATTTGGTGAGGGGAAAATGTGTGGGGGCTGACCATTCAGCCTGACATTCTTTGAATCATTAACATTAAATACAAGTGAACAGGGGACAGCTGCAGGAACCGCTGTGCAGTGAAGGGAAAAACGCACACCGGCAGGGAGGAAAGGCTGCGGGCCACTCGAAATTTGAAAATGGGGCACATTTGGCCTCCAGGCCAGACTTTGGACATGCCTGGTTTAGAGAGTGTTGTAAAGCACAATGGAGCAGTAGCAATGGAGCAGTAACATAACAAAGTGCTATTGCTAGTGTTATTATGTATGTGGAAATGTAGGTAGGTATAAACACAGGGGATGGATGGGTGGGTGGGTAGAGTGGACTGATTTACAAGACATACTAGAGTGAGCACAATATTCTTTGCTACAGTATTTGATAAAAATGACTGTCTTTGATGAATAAAACAATGCTTTGGCATCTGCATTTTTCAGATGCATCTGAAATGGGATACAGTATGTAATGTGACACCTATAGAAACCGTTAGCATTTCATTTTTGTTGAAAATGAGTGATATCAGATATTATTATCCAAGCTGATCTCAGTTTGAACTTCTGGTTTGGAGGAAATAGCTAAACTTGAAGCTTGCATTCTTAACTCTCTAGAAAAGGACAGCCGAATCACTATGAGAAATGGAGACAGTGAGGAAAGCCAGCATAATTATTCAATTTTGGTTGCTATTAGCAACACAAATGAAGTCATTTCTAACCTATTTAGTAAAAGGGGGAGATCAGTCTTAAGGTTTGTGGTCTCTTTCAATAAAAGAGTTCAGTTTTGTGGACTTCCTCATCATTTCCACATCTCCTGCTCCTCCTCTTTCCTATCTCAGGAGGAGTTTAGAAAATCTTTCTGCCAGCCAGCCAGCTAATTCTAATAATAATAATAATAATTTATTAGATTTGTACCCCGCCTCACTTCACCCAGAAGGGGAACTCGAGGCGGCCAGGGGAACATAAATACTGTATGTGGGTCACAATTAGCTAGCAAATAT
>JANHGC010009184.1:10512-21208 GCA_027560395.1 Boaedon fuliginosus
ATGCCCTAGGAGGTAAAAAAAAAAAACAAGCGAAAAAAATGAGTTTTTTGGCCTCTGAAGCCTCTGTAGCTCCCATTTTTGGCCTCCTAGACTCAACATTCGGAGTATAAGACACACCCAAATTTTCACCCTCTTTTAGGGAGGAAAAATGTGCGTCTTATACTCCAAAAAATATGGTATATTGGTTTCCCAACATTTGCTTGGTTATTAGGCAAATCTTGCCTGTAATATTTAGTTGCACTTTGAAAGAGTTTGACCCAAGTGTTAAGCGATCTGGATATACAGTAAGTATCTGATCAAAATCATTTTCATGCAAAGTAGCTCATTTCTAAACTGGCATTGAAAGTGAAAATAAACAGGATGTTGTTTTGGTCATATCTGGATGCCATATGGACCAAACAGAATCATGAGCTTATTAGCTACATTTCAGGCAAAGTTAATTTTCCAGAGAAAAGTGTATTTTTTCATTTCTGAATTTTTATGTACAGGTAATCCTTAACATATGACTACACTTGACTGCAGAATGTCTGTTTCTTGCCACAGTTGTTAAGTGACTCACTGCACTTGTTAAGTTGGTTGTTAAGTGAATCTGGCATCCCCGTTGACTTTGCTTGTCAGACAATCACAAAAGATGATCACATGACTCCAGAGACAGCAAATGTCATAAATATGAGTCACTTGCCAAGCTTCTGAATTTTTTATCACATGACCATGGGGATGCTGCAATGGTTGTAAGTGTGGAAAATGGTTATAAGGCACTTTTTTCAGTTGTAACTTTGAATGGTCACAATATGACCTGTGTAAGTTGAGGACTATCTGTAATTAAAAGCAGGCATCTATATTGCAGCTAAATTGTGGACGATGGTTTCAATATCATCTATTAGTGAGATGGGAAGCATAGAAATTAAATAAATTTTGAATGACCATGAGTATCAAACTTGTGAGGTCACGTTGTTGTCACATGATGTTTCGATATTTTTTTCCCTTCATGGAGCTGGGGTGGGCATGGCCTGCATATGATGCATCCAGCCCATGGGCTGCCAGTTTGACACTCCTGCCCTATACTGAAAACTCAGCCCATGTCAAACCAAAAAGTGACCTTTATGTTTATTGTCTTGCTTGTGTGAAATGACAAAATAGAATGCCACAAAAAAACCAAACAAATAACAAAGCTACAACCAAAGAGAAACAAATAAAACAGTATCCAATTGAAATATTTACGAAATATACCATATCACAGATATCAAGACATATTGGATGTATATTTTCTCTGACTTACCAACATCAGTGCAACTATATCTGGGGTGTCAGACTTAATTTCACTGAGGGCCTCATCAGGGTTGACCTTGGGGAGGCAGCTGGGCTTGGTCAACTGAGTGAGTATGGCCAACTGGTTGGGTGGGACTAGTTTGACACTACTCCCCAAACTACTGGCATGTTTTCTTTTTTTATTGGGTAGACCAGGCCAAAGCCAGGCTGGCCCAATCTTTCCTCTTTGCATTGGGTAGACCGGGCCGAAGCCAGGATGGCCTAATCTTTCCTCTTCACATTGGGTAGGTCAGGATGGCCCCAAGGGCGGATCTGACCACATTGTGGGCCAGATGCGGTCCACGGGCCTTAAGTTTGACCCCTGAAACTAGATCAACACTCTTGGAGAAATATGTCTTTCTTTGTTTTTACAAATTATTTTCTCTCTTTCCATGTATTTAATAAATAATTTCTCTCCAATTCAACTATCTTCAATTGTCTTCTTTATAATGTCCATTTCAGACTACTATCAATAAACCACATATTAAAAATTCTTTTCCTTTTCCAAAAATTGCAAAGCACAAAACTCAACAAATAATGCAGTCCCTATAAACCTCCATCCTTGTTAAAGGGAATGGTTGGTTGGGGGAGGGAAATCAAGAATTGACTTTGACACATTGTGCAAGATATTAAAAACCTGGCAATTAACATGTACAACTGATATTGACAAATTGAAAAACTAGTTTTCTGCTTCCAGCACCAACCAGAGTCATTATGTTTAAAAACTCTTCACATTTTTTTGCTTCAATTTGCAATTAGAATAATTTAAAGTCATTGCAGAACAGAAACATTGTAGCTAGTCTTAAAAAAAGATTTATGCAGTCAATCTGGTCAATTTCAATCTGATTTCAGATCGGAAAGAACAGCTTTTCTGCCTTTCAGTCAGTGATCTATTTTATCCTGGTAATTGTTGTATTAGACATAGGTTATTTAACATGAAGTAGGAAATAAGACTATATCCTGCAATGTTCCATAAAACTATGAGGGGAGACTTAACTCATTTGAATTTCATTTTTACAAGGGACGTATTTCTGGTCCATCTGTTCTTACCAGTGATGGATGGCATGATCCCACCTCATGCACTCACACAATTCATTGTTTGGTGGTAGGAGTGGAGACTTCATCTTCCTGATAGGAAAATATAATATTATAATGTAATATATTAACAGACTTGGAAGGGACCTTGTAGTCATCGAGTCCAACCCCCTGCCCAAGCAGGCAAACCTCTGCCCAAGCAGGAGATGGTTTTAATTACTTTCGGGAATTGAACTGCTGAGCTGCTGACCTTAGTGGTACGCAAGCCCAGCCTCTTACCACGTGAGCCACTACCTTGTTATAATGTTGAATAAAGAACCGTTACTGCTTGGAGATAGCTATATTAATGTTTTATCGTTTTCCTTATCTTTTCTCTTTTTTGCTTTCTTCTTGAATGTGATGATCATTATTTATATTCTGGTTTTAATATATTGTTAAATACTTTTTGGTAGGACAAAAATCTACTTTAAAAGTAAAATAAATGTATATTATTTACTTTCACTGATCACAATTCTTAAACTAAACAATTAAACATATTTCAGATAAGACATCATAAAACTGTATTTAGATCACTGAAGCAATCAGAACACATTTTTGTTTACAGAAAATACAACCAATTTTAGCTCTGTTTAAAGAATTTAGATTATGCTACTGATAAAACTTTACCTAAAATAAATCAGAATTTATGTATTTACCCTGCCAGATAAGGAGTAACAAAGGAGCTTGCACAACCTTATGAAAGATGTGATTTAACAGGACATTATCTAGAGATTTACTTGGTCCTTTTCCACAAAGACATAATCTTAGCTTCTAGGTTTTAAAATTATTTGCCCTCAAGAACAGCTGAAGGCAACAACATTGGGAAATATTAAGGTTAGTTGTGGAGTTTAGAGACAGTTACCTTGCTTAAAAATAGATAAATACTCAAGCATATGTTTTTGGGTAAGTCAGATTGATTCCATCTCTCTAGCAATAAATATACTAATCCATGCTGCTGTCCATGATAAATTAGAAACATGTTTAAAAATAAAAGCTGTAGAATAGGCCACTCAACCAACAAATGGAAATGTGAAAGCAGGGAACAATCTTTGCCAAACATTATTTTAAATATGTATTACAGAACACAAAAATACAATTAACAAAGGTTTAATGGTTAAGGACCTAAACTAGAAATAAATTCTAGACTCACTTTAGGATTGAAAGCTGGCTGGGTGACTTTGGGCCAGTAACTCTCTTTCACCTCATATTAGGCTCACTCTACAAGTTGGTCAGTCAATTCCTGTCATAATCAATGTTGACACATAGTTTATCTCAGTGTGATATTCTAACTGGTTCTCATAATTGCAGGATTGTGCTCAACCGGAAAGAATATTAGTGCTGACCGCATCCATCTGCCTTTTCCCAGCAGCGCTGGCTGAGCAAGTTATGCTCTGAGGCGGCATGTGGTCTCCGTGATCTCACAGCCAATTACAACTCGCCCCTGTGAGGCAATGGAGGGGTGGATTCAGCGGTGCGTGGCCTGGCAGCCAGTTTTAACTGGCTGCAAGATCGCGGAGTCCAACGTGCCGCCTCAGAGCGTAACTTGCTCACCTGTTGCTGCTGGAACGGGGCAGATGAATGCTGTCAGCGCTGATATTCTTTCCGGTTGAGTGCAACCCTGCAATTATGTGAGTCGGTTAGAATATCATCACTGGTTGATCTGAAAAAACAAACAAACATACACTTGTGGTAAGTCGCTAGAAAGAAAAAAAATTGCATGTGAAAGTTATTATACTTATGGTGTGGATTTGAATTAAGATGGTTTCACACAAATCACCATCATTAATTGAATCATGTTTTACTCAACTGGCCTATAAACCTACTGAGTACAGACTCAGACTGTAAATGATTGGCTAATTTGTAGTCTAGATAAAATCATGAAACAAAATGCAGCAAAAAGAAATCTTTCGTCCTCAAACTTATCTCACCACTAATTAATTCCATTGCTGGAGATCCAGCCATTGCTCATGTTGACTGCACATTTTGAAAGCTATAGACCAGCCGTATAGGAGGCCATCATAAATGGAAGGCAAACCCTAAGTCTGCTTAGTCACCATAATTAATCAGGCATGCATGTGTCTTTTAATAGAAATCTATTCACTTCCAGGTACCCATAGGTTCATCTATTCATCTGCTCTATATCTCCTCCAAAGAGCTCTTTGGAGCCTTCCAATGTTTGATGCAGAGGAACAAGATAGGACTCTTCAATCAAAGCATCAGAAACATCATTAAAGTGATTTCTTTTCAAAGAGATAGAGAAGAGATAGAGAATAGTTCAAAGGGTTTACTTGAGCTGGCAAGCTCTGATCACTACAATAAAAACATTCTGACATTATAATTATTATTTTAGCAGATTACATTGCTTTACTTTTGTATCCAGCTTCAGCTGCTAGCAGTGACTAATTCCAAGTATTTCCAAGTGGAGCACGAGGATGTTGTGTCCGATTTCATTTATTATATCATGATAAAAGAGAAAGGTGGAATTTTGTCTCAGAAGACACATCAGGTACTGTTAATGGCAGGAATGCTTATCCACAAAACAGAAACATTTGTTAATTCTTGCTGCATCTTTAAAATGAGTTGAAGTTTTTGCTTTCTTTATTATGGGAATTACCCTAAAGAAGGTTGTGAGTAACATTGACTCATGTAGCATTTTAAGGAAATTCAGTATGATGTAGGGCCGATTTTAAATTTCTGGTTGTAAAAAATACATTAAAAAACCACTGTACTGTTTCGTAAATCAGAAAGGAAGCAATGGAATGAGCAAGGACAATTTTCCGTGACTAACTCAGGGAAACAAAAATAAAAGTATTGCCTCTTTATTGCTTTTGCAACAATAAATTTGTACCAAAAATAGCTGACTAATAACATGGTAGATAAATTGATTTAATAGCAATTCAGGAAACTGGTGACATGTTGACTTTGTTTGATTTAATGGAATTGTGTAATGACCCCCCAATATTTTCTTTTTAATTGCCCTAATATACAGTATATGTGGTAGATACCTGGATAGCTGTCCAAAACACATGCTAGTCTTTTCCCAGTGTAGCACTGTCTCTGTAAATTGGACTACAATGTCCATCATGCTCAGCGAGTCATTAGAAATAGAGACTGGGGATGTGCAGCAATGTAGTACAACCTGTTCAGTCTGACCTTGTCACATAAAAATATGTGCCTACACTGCCTCCAGTAAGCACCTGTGGCAGCACCTGTCAGCACTGCACCTGTGACACCTGTAGGGGGAGATGTGGTCTCCTACCTATAAAAAAAGTGTGTGTGCTCCTCTCTTTTACTTCTTTTGGATATATCTTATAGCAAGCATGTAGTCTCTTCTGAGACATCTATTTCCCTATCCCTTTTATATTAAACATTTTTATTCTGGAACCTGCTTGGGTTGTGCGGCTGGTCCAAAGATCCTAACCTCAAATCCCATAACAACGACAGACCTGTTCTTTCAGGGTTGTTTACAGTATGTATTTTTTTAAAAAAAAGTCAAGATGCAACTGTGATCATGTAATCCACCTATTTTTAATGCACACTGTGTATGTGAAAAACAAGCAGTCCTGTGGACACCTCTGTATTTTGTCATCATTTACGGGATTGTTGTGAAGAAGAAAAAACAATTTTAAATGAAATAGTTTACTATTGATGGGGTTCAAAAATAGAAATTACATTAAGCAAGCAGACAACCAAACAATATCAGAAATGGAGTGGCTCTGGCTTATAAACAAAAGTAAGTAACTTTATATAGGTAGGTTTAGAGAGGTTAATTTAGGTAAGTAAATATTTCTAATCTTGAACACAACCCTACAAAGCAGACCAATGTTGTTGCTTTTTTATCATGAAAGCTGGAATGTGCACAAATCAGAATATATCATATCTCGCATCTTTATCTAAAATTTGATTTGCCCCCATTTCTTTATTAATCTGAATAAAATTGCATGAAAGTATTTGTTTCTTTGTGCACATTTTTCAAAAATGCATTTTAAATTAATGGTAACATGTTATGGCCTTTTTGCTGCTCATTGCATCAGAAATGTCAGAATTAATTGTTGTTACTAGATAGCTAATTCCAAGGCACGTTGCAATTGGGAAGATTAAATCCCCCTAGCTTCCCTAAAGACAATCTCCTGGGTCTTTAGTCATTTTGTTTGAATTATTGAAAATAAATTTAAAGTAAAGTATGGTATGTCATACTTCAAGATGCCCAAAAGAAAACCCAAAATATACTTGAAAAAGAAATCTGAAACTGAAGTGGAAGACTCTATTAAAATATATCTCTCCCTACAAACAACATTATTTGCCAGTTATTGGACTACAATTCCCATTGCTATTTGTCATAATGGCAAATGATGGGATTGGGCACGCCTGACATGGAATTTACTTCTGTCCTTTTTCCACATTACAACATGGTGACAGCTGCATCACGTTGACGTTTATCGAAAGATCTACATTTATAACTCTCAATGGGCATTTCTTGTCTGTAGTTTTATTTCTCTCCTCACTGATAGCCTATGAAAGAGTCATGTCACACACCCCTGGCAAAAAGTAAGATCTTTTGGGGTATGAGTTCCTTCCCATATGTGCAAATTATGTGTTCCATTCAGGTTATAATTGGGGCTTTGGCTTCATTTTTGGAACACTCTGTGCTCAGCAAATTTGTTTTCAAGTTTCATTTTTTCCATTTAATAATGATCATAACTTTGTTTTAGGCTTTGTTCATATCCCAAGGAAAATAAGTTTTGTACGAAAAATATCAGATTTTGATGGCTTAATTACTTAACCAAAACATTGGTACCTTTAGGGTGAAACAAGAAAAACAAATCTTTGGGGGGGAGGGGGGAAAGGAAATGTGGTGTCTGAAAAATGGTTAGCCTAGGAGAGCATGAGATAAAAGGAGCAGAAGCTCAAGTCACAGATTGGTATGGTAAATTATGCAAAGTATTTTACATGACCTGATTTGGTGGCAGCACAAGGCATAAAATGCAAAGTACAGTTTTAATCTGGAAAGATTTACTTACAAATTATACCCAGACTATTTTCTAAAATTAGATTTCTTTTCAAATTCAGATTTCTCATCAGAGCTGTTCCTACTTTGTTCTTGCTGTCTGAAATGCTTGTGATGCCGATTGCTCATTTCTTTACTTATATGTCTTCTGATGGGACAAACATCCAGCCATAAAGTACAGTGAAAGCAAACAACCAAGGCAATAGAAAGCTAAATCATATACAGCAAATGGTAACTTCAACACTCTAGATCCATGAGCTATATTCATCTGCCACTACCTCTGTTGCATACTCAAAGAGTGGACAAAGCCAATATTATCAATCAATGGTCTAAGGATGAGTGAGGGGATTTAAGGGGTGAAAAGGGTGGCTGAGGCTGCATTTCAAACACTGCAAAGCTTAAGATCTTCTATCTTACCATCTGTCCCTATTTAATGCAATTCAATTATGAGAAAAACAAGGATTTACATTTAGGCAAGAAAAACCAAATGCACAGGTATAGAATAGGTTGTACCTGGCTCAATAGCTGAAATGGAGAGAACGATCTAGTAGTCCTAGTTTATAACCACTTAAATATGATCCAGAAACGTGCTGTAGCTGCCAAAAAAGCCGACACAGTCTTAGGTCGCATCGACAGAGAGATAATATCAAGTTCATGTGTTAGTACCACTTTGGTCATCACAATTCAAAAAATATGTTGATACAGAGTGCAGAGAAGAGCAACAATTAGGGAGGCTACAGGCTAAAACATGGTGAAACTGAGATGACTAGTCTAACAAAGAGAAGAATTAGGGGTGACATGTTAGCTGTCTTCCAGTACTTGAGGGGCTGATACAGAGAGGGGGTGGTCAACTTATTCTCCAAAGCACATGATGGTAGGTATCAGGGCTTGTCAGGGCAAAAAGTAACAGTGGAAGATCATCAAAGAGAAATTCAACACAGAACTAGCGAGACATTTCCTGACAGAACAATCCATCAATGGAATGGTTTGCTTCCAGAAATTGTGGGTTCTCCATCACTGGAGGTTTTTAACAAGAAATTATCTCTCTCTCTCTCTCTCTCTCTCTCTCTCTCTCTCTCTCTCTCTCTCTCTCTCTCTCTCTCTGTGTCTTCTGGAGGTGGGGGAGGTGAAAAATGGCTCGGTTTTTGGCCTTCAGGGGCATCTGCATGCCCTGGGAACTCAGTCCCCCAGAAGCATTCTATTTTTTGAGAATGCTGGCCATTTTTGTCTGTTTTTTTTTTGCCTCTGAGACAGGTGGGGTGAACAGCAGGGCATGCAGATACCCAAGGAGGCCAAAAAATGGGTGAAAATGGCCCATTTTTTGCCTCCTGAGGTCTCCATAGCTCGCATTTTCTGCGTCCTATACTCAACATTTGGAGTATAAGACACACCCAGATTTTCACCCTCTTTTAGGAAGGGAAAAAGTGCATCTTATATGCCAAAAAATACAGTAATAACAAAATTAACAATAACCAATCATACCACATGTAAACAACACTCTTCTGGGGGCTCATCAACTCCATGCCTGCCTACAGAGCCAGGTCTTAGTGGCTCCGGATCTCTAAGGGTAGCTGGTTCCAGAGGGCCAGTGCTGCCACAAAGAAGGCCTTTGACCAGGGACCCATCAGCCGACATTGTTTAGCTGATGAGACCCATAAAAGGCCAACTCTGTGACATCTCAGTGGGCACTGGGAGGCATAAGGTGGCAGAAGGCAGTCTCGAAGGTACCCCGCTCCTAAGCCATGAGGGGCTTTAAAAGTTGTCACAAGCACCTTAAATTGCACCCAGAAGACTATTGGGAGCCAGTGCAACTTGCAGAGGACATATGGGTGCACCAAGGTACACTCTTTATCATCACGTAGCTGTATTCTGGACCAATTGGAGCCTCCGAGTGCTCTTTAAGGGCAGCTCCATGTAGAGCGTCTTACAGTAATCTAGATGAGAGGTGACAAGGGCATGAGTGACTGTAAGAAGAGCCTCCCGGTCCAGGATGGGGCACAAATGATACAATAGGTGAACCTGTGCATAAGCTCCCTTGGCCACAGCCACCAAATGATGGTCCAATTGCAGCTATGGATCCAAGAGAACTCCTAGATCCCAAGAGAACCCTGTCTGAGGGCAGCAGTCCCCCCCCCCAGCATTAGTAATGGACACCCCTCTGGACCACGTGGGGGCAACATCCACAGCCACTCAATCTTGTCAGAGTTGAGCCTGAGCCTGTTGGTTCCCATCCAGATACTCACAGCCTCCAGGCACCAGGACATCACCTCAACGGCATCACTAGTTTGGCCCAGGGTAGAGATATACAATTGGGTATCATCAGCATACTGATGATACCCCACCCTGTGCTGTCGGATGACCTCACCCAGTGGTTTCATGTAGATGTTAAATAGGGGGGCGAGAACTGAACCCTGAGGCATCCCCCCAAGGCATGGTAGGGGGACAGAGATCTTGGATCAGATTTCTGCCCCCCTACCAATACTGACTGGGTACGGCCCAAGAGATAGGAGGTGAATCACCATCAAACAGTGCCTCCCACTACCAGTCTCTCAAGCTGACCCAGAAGGATACCATGGTCAATGGTACTGAAAGCCACTGAGAGGTCAAGGAGCACCAGGAAAGAGGAAGGTCCTCTGTCCTGGCCAGCCAGAGATAATCTGCTAGTGTGACCTGTTTGTTTATTTGTTTGTTTGTTTGTTTGTTTGTTTGTTTATTGGATTTATATGCCGCCATTCTCCTGAAGGACTCAGGGCTGCTCACAACAGTAAAAACAACACTATACAAAATTTAAAATCCTATTAAATTTCATTAAATCTAATAAATACTTAAAAGTGGGAAAACAAGTTTAAAAATGGATCGAATTAAGTAATATTAAAACTGATGGTGGGCTCATCCTAGACCTGCTCATTGGAAAAGGCAGGCCTTCAGGGCACAACGGAAGGATTGAAAGTTGGGAATTATCTGAAGCTCTGGGGGCAGACCACTCCAGAGGGTGGGTGCTCCCACAGAGAAGGTTCTCCCCCTGGGGGCCACCAGCCAACATTGTCTGGCCGAAGGTACCCTGAGTAGGCCAACTCTGTGGGACCGAACCAGGCAATGGGAGGCCGTTGGTGGCAGCAGGTGGTCTCGCAGATACTCTGGTCCTAAGCCATGTAGGGCTTTAAAGATCATTACCAGGGGTGGGTTTCTCCCGGTTCGCTGGTTACCCGCTTTGTGGGCGCGCTTTCCAAATGCCTGTCAAAAGCGCGCTGCGCGCGATCGACTCAGAAATTTCGTTGCGGTTCTGCAAGCACTCTGACAAAACAG
>JANHGC010009187.1:35302-47776 GCA_027560395.1 Boaedon fuliginosus
CTATCTATCTATCTATCTATCTATCTATCTATCTATCTATCTATCTATCTATCTCTACCTACCTACCTACCTACCTACCTACCTACCTATTATCTATCTATTTATCAATTCTGTCTTTCTATCTATCATCTATTTATATCTATCTACCTACTATCATCTCTCTGTCCCTCCTCCCCTTCTCCTCCCTTCCTCTCTCTCCCTTTTCTATCTATCTGGTTTTTATTCTGCTGTAACTATGGGATGATTGCACAACAATGTAGCAGTTGTTAATACAGCAGAATAAATTATTGAATAAACTGAAATGACTGCATAAAAAGTAGAAGAAAAAGATGGAAAGACCTGAATAACATAAATATACTGTGATAACTTACAGTAAATTGTCTGATAACCTCATCTGCAATTTCATAAAAATATTGAACATCAATTCAATAGGGGTTGAATTCTGAAGAACATCATAATGAAAACCCACAGACCTATTATTTAATTGATATCTCATTTTCCAGTATTGCTAACCAGTACTTGGATCTGATATGTTTGGGTCTGAATCTTCACTAAAAGAAGTCCAAGAGAATCCTTCTAGGCTATTTGTAAATGAACTCTCACCACTTTCTCAATCATATTCCCCCCCCCCCCAAAAAAAAGTTGAAGACATGGTGATAGACGTCCATGAGGCTACATACACAGAAGGCCTTTTTTGAAGGTGATGCACCAGCACTTTCTTTAAGCCAATCAGAAGGAACCTTTCCATTAAAAATATTGACACTTTCCTACTTCCACTACTATCAACATTCCCCTGAAAAGGCAGAAGAGAACCGATCAAATTCACTAGTGCCAGAGTTCAAACTAATGAGGAGAGGTATTCCTTACCTTACTACCACAACCGGGGCCAGAACTTCAATTGCTAAGCAAGACTGAGTCATGCCTGATTTTACAACCTTTTTTGCTATGATTGTTAAGCAAATCACTGAAGTTGTTAAGTGAATCACATGATCATTAAATGAAACTGACTTCTCCCATTGACTTTGCTTCCCACCCAACTGGCTGGGAAGGTCACAAATGATGATCATGTAATTCCAGGAAACTGCACACATCAAAACTACATGCTGGTTGTCAAGCTCCCAAATTTTAATCCCATGACCATGGGGATGCTACAATATTTGTAAGCGTGAGGACCGGTCATAACTCACTTTTTCAGTGTTATTCTAACTTTGAATGTTATTAAAAATTAACACAACCTGTATTATCCTACAACCTGTGGGACAATTCTGGATCACAGTGACTACATTAAATTCCATTTATAACAACTAAAATATTGGGTGAAAAGGTGAACAAAAATGCCATAGTGGTCTATAAGCAGATCGTCCTGCCTCTCCTTCTCCAACAAAAAATAAACTACCTTAAACAGAATTGCTAAACCATGAACAGCTGACACAATAAAGAAACAGAAATATTAATTCTTCATCTCCCTTAACATGGGGTAGGCTTGAACATGAACTGTTATTTGTACTTAGAGAAGTCCAATTTTCTTCCTTCTCTGGATGCTTTATCTCTTGGAACCTCTTAGTAAACCTAGGAATCGTTTGGGATTGGCAGAGAGAAAGAAGACACTCATACTTTGATCACCTCCTGAGTACAGGAGTTCTATTGAGAATTGGTAGAATTACCTGCCAGGTTGTTTGAAAAGTTGCTGGAATCTATCTGGATCTATAAAGCACCTAGATCAGGGCTGTCAAACTCCCAGCCCACAGGCCGGATGCATCAAACAGTGGCCACGTCCATGTCTGGTTTAGCAAAGGGGAAAAAAAGTCCTGATAGGTCACATGATGCCACCATGACGACATGAGTTTGACACCACTGACTTAGATGGACCATCATCATTTGTCCTCACACATTAAAAAGGTAAAACAAAGTCCAGAATGTGCCCATCGCTGTATTAGGCCACAGGCCATTCAGGCCATGAATTCCTGAATTTTCCAAGGACCTATCCCTACTCATGTACATGTTATATATAATATATAGTAACATATAACAGTCACCACTAATAATAAACCAGATTAAAAATCTTTGCTAAAGATAATAATTTTGACCTTTTCCTGAAAGTGGAAAAAGTGGAGACTGAGTTCAATTCCTTAGAGAGTATAACAATTGATAGATTGTAGATAAATAGATCTAAAAGAGGGGCACTAGAAGTAGGAATGAATATGGATGCTTTGGCACATGGCTTAATAGCAACAACATTAGTGAATATTAACAAATCTGGAGAAAATTAATGGTTACTAACTGGCATTTGATTAAAACATTGCACTGAAAAACAAAATAAAATAAAATAAAATGTAGCACAATATTTTAGTATTTTTGTTTGACACAAGACATTATCAGAATCATGAACTTCAAATATTTTAAATTTAAGTTATTGATAATTTGTGTGTGTGTGTGTGTTAATTAGAGCTAAGGTATGTTCTAAAAAAAGAATGAGCTACTTATGTCTACCAATGGGACTTAATATTTGAATTTTCATAATTATTTCATCACTTTTAAAGGGTGAATCCATTTTTATTTCTTGTTGTAGTTAGGTTGAGTAAAAATAAAATACTGAAACTACATACAAGAGATGAATGTTACAAACTAAAAAAAGGGTTTTATGCAATGGAAAAGTTACAGCTCACATTCTCAGAGCATCTGATTGCATCATAAATAAAACAGTAGCCCAAGTCATGCTAGAGCACATACGATGTGTAAGAAACCTGGCTGGAAGACCACCGACGGACTGAAAATTATGATCTCAGGCCCCTAGACCAGTGAAGCTTGGACACAGAACCAAGTGATAGGTTCAATCACTGCAGAAAGCAGGAGGTGCGGTGGGGGGTGGGAAGGCAGAGAAGATGTGATAAATTTTTATAGCATCTTCTGTTCAGTGCATTTTATATCCAATTCAGAACAACACTCTGCTCATGTGACAAATCAACCAATATGTTCAGCTGAAGAAACAACAAGAAACAAATTGAAAGAACTATAGCATAGATAAAAGCTAAGGAGAATGGCTAGTTTCAATATGCATAGCTTCAGCTCAAGGCCACGAACAGTAGTTTTTATAACTATGTAGATTTGAGGCGGGGTCTTTTGATTTTTTTGTTCTATTCCTAGTGTCTGCCTAGGAAAGTCCCTGCAGTTTTCTGAGCAAGGTTTTTCAGAAGTGGTTTGCCACTGCCTCCTTTTGAGGGGGAATAACTGCCTTATGTTCACCATTTGGGTGAAAAGTGCTAAAGGCAGGATTAGAATTCAGAGTCCCTTGGTCTCTAGCCTGGTGCCTTAACCACTGCACCAAATTAAGAGTAGAAAGGAGAAGTCATTGTAAACTACATATACATCTACTGAATAATTCACTGGCTTAATGGCAAACTTTTGGAACTGACCTGTAATTTATCACTGGAAGAGTGGCCCATTTCTTACATTGAAGTCACATCTTTAACTGAAATTACCTAATTCCAAGATTAATATATGGACTAGATTCAGTAACCTCTGCAAGAGTTTTCAGCTCTAAAATTGTTCTGAAAAATAAGTCTATTGGCAAAACTGAATACCAATTTTGAAAGGAAAATCATCTATATACAAAATGAAATTTATTTTTTTCAGAGTTTAAAATTGCCGTCTATTTTGCAAATTAAAAATAAGTAATATATGGAATATGCAGAGTTAATTCTAGAAATCATCTATAGACTATATATGGTTTGGAAATTTCTATGATGGATAGAAATGGCTCTATTTGTGATCCATATAGACACAATTTATAAATTGAGCTATCAAGGAGAGAGAGAGAGGAGAACCCTGGTATTTAATCTCTGCCTCAGGTGTGATAATCAACTAAAGGACCCCCCCCACCCCCAGATAAAGAGATAATGTCAGGTGCTAGCAACCAGAGCCACTCATGAATAGCTTCAGCCAGTAACTTTATTGTTTATCACCTATGTTACAAGAATCTCACAGATTTACTTGCATTCCCCTGGGAACAACCTGATAGAGATTTCATGGATTTGAAACTATGTTGCCCAAACTCTCCCCCACTGCTCCTCCAGATGCACGTTCTATCACATTTTCCTTCCTTCTTTTTTTTTTTTTTCTACTTAAACTAAATTCTATAGCAATGGCCTAAAACTCTGTGGCACTGTCTTTTCATTACTTTGGGGAAGTGAAAAACATTCACCATCATTACAGGTCTCCTTTTGCAGAATAAATATAGCTGGAAAAAATTACTTGAAATTAACTTGCAATTATCAAACAAAATATACCATACATATATTATGAGTAACTTGCAGAGGAAATTAAAACTATTCAAATTAAATTGGGACTGTAATAAAAATGCATTGCAGATCACTTGCATTAAATGCAACATCATTTGTTGTATGGTAAACATAATTGACACTGAAATATAATTCTTTTTTAAAAAATTATGTGCAAATCATGAAAATCTCCTTTTTAAAAAAGTCATAACTACTTTTAAAGTGGTACCAGTCAAAGTGACCTGTAGGGCTACTACTACTTGAAAATTCCTCCAGTGAATTCAGCAATTTGTTATAGTACCTGGGAATTCTGGAAGCTGTAATTCCAATGTGTTTGGAAAATAACCAATTGTGGCAAGCTGCAAAAGATTTGCAGTGAATTCAAATGCTATATATTATATTACATCCCCAAGCAGAAATGCATAATGATCTGAGACACAAGATCATCAGGGGATCTGACCATATTGTTTCCTCTCCACTGACCACACAGCTTATCCATTGGTTTGCTGCTTTAAGGCAGTATTGCCTTAACTGGAACCTCTCTAGTCATACAATTTTAAGTAAATGACATGGTCAGGCCTCAAGCCAATTTCCTGCAACCTCAAGTGTTCCAACAATGGATGAGCAGATCTGAAGTTGCCCCTTTTATTTCCTTCTAAAGAAAATTCAAGTTGTTCACCAAGCTGTTTCTTTTATTTCTTTTTTCAATATTCTAACCATTACATAGAATTATACCAGTAGTTACATATTTGACCAAATGAACATTTGTGGCCAGTATAGTTTTGGGGAAAACAAATTGTCAGACCATTAATCACTTTGAAAATTCCAGTGAGGTAATATAGACAGAGGGGGGGAGGGTGATTAAATATTAATTTGATATAAGTATGGAGAGTAGTGGACCTGAGAACTTTAAAATAATTGAGAATAGACACTTTCTTCCTCCCACCTGCTGAAAAGTTCCAAGAATGGAAATTATGGGTTTTGAAGGTGCTTTGGCCTTTCTCCTATAGGTTTTTCTTTTCCTGATTCTCCACCTCCATGTACCTAATAGTGATATTGGTAATACTTTTGTCTTTTGTTTCCTCTTTTGAGCTAGTTTGGTGTAATGCAAGGGTGTCAAGCTGGGCTGGGTGTGGCCTGCACGTGATGTATCTGGTGTGTGGGCCAACAGTTTGGCACCCCTGGTATAGTGGCTAAGGCATTAAGCCTTCCCCAGATCTGTGCCCTGCAATAATCCTGTCTCAGGGCTCCGCAAGCTTTTCCTGTGACTTCATAGCTTTTGCTCTGCTAGAGTATGCATTGTCAGCTATGAGGTCTTCTATAGAGAGGTGGATGCCTTTCAAAATAATGTCAAATCAATTTAATTTACCACAGATGGACTCCAATCAAGGTATAGAAACAAGTCAGCAACAATCAAGAGAAATAGGAAGCACCAGAGCTAAATTTCAAGTGTTGTTGCAAAGGGTCTGAATATTTTTCTTTTTAATAAATTAACAGAGATTTCTAAAATTCTGTTTTCACTTTGTTATTATGGGATACTGAGTGTAGATTAATGAAAAAAATGAATTTCAATAACTAGAATCAGGCTGTAGCACAACCAAATCGACAACGGTGAAGAGAGTCTGAATACTTTCTGAATGCACTATATATATATACTGTATTTGTGTTGCAACCTGACATGAGTTAGCCCATCGATGTAGACCAAGCCAGGAAATAAAAGTTAAGAATTCTATTATAAGGTTGTAATAAGAGAATCTTGCAAGTGTGAATGGCTTTTCCTTTATTTTTAGTACAACTGGGAAGCATAAAGTCTCAGACAATTTCTCAAATTACATTTCTTGCTCAGATTCAAATTTTTTTATCTGTATTATTTTGTTTGTGAATGTTCTTCCTCTTATTAAATGTGTTTAAAGTTAGAAATTGTTCTTTATCTGCCCATTCCAAAGGAACATAAAGTATGCAGACTTGCAGAGCTCATAGAAAATATTACATTAGAAAGAAGTTGGAATAAGTCCTATGATATTTCAAGTCTCATAGGTCTTTGAGTGTGTTATTTGCAGAGCACATTTGTATAAATGCATAAAAGGTAGGTGTGGTTCTACTGTCCAATCTTAGTTCATTATGTTCATTACGGAATGCCACAATCTTTCATTTTTACCCACAAATGCACTTCCTTTTCTGCATGTGAAAACTGTACATATTATTATAGGTGTGCCATAGCAATAGGAAACCCTGACTAATTTTCTAGTTTTAGTTTCAATAAACTAAGCAAGAATGTTTCTTATATAACTATATTTCAATCTTAAATTTAGAAATATGTTCTATTTCCCAGTGTATTAAATGAAGTTCAGTCTTGTTTGCTTTAAACTTGTTTGCATATAAGCAGTTTAATTAACCCTTGAAGACCTTAAACAGATGTGTATGCAGAAATTCACAAACTTGGTGAAATAATGTTTTGATTATGCAGTTTTAAATTATTGCAATATTGATACAAAATTAAGTGACAATGTTATTCAATTTGTAAAATAGTAAGCTTTCGCCTCCTTTCGCTTCTTGGTGGAAGTGGAAGCTACAGTTTACCAAATGTGTGTGGCTTTTTGTCAACAAAGACTACAAAAAGAAGAAAAGAGTAAGCAGACAGTGGGAGGTAGTCGAAATGGAATAAGAAAACACAATGTCATCTCCATGCTGTGACAGCCATGAATCAATTATTCACATACCAATCGGTAATTAAAAAAAGAAAAAAGGAAATAATTACCAGATGATAACAGTGGAAATGTTTTTCTGAAGACTTTAATAGCCCACCTCCTTTTAAACCTTGCATAAAAACTAAGAGGGGAATGAAGAAATACAGAAAAATTACAATAGCAGCACAGAATATTGTGGCAAATACACTGAGGAAGATGATGATTTTATCAGAAAAAGTATAAAGGATATTTGTTAAAAGTAGAAATCAATACATAAATATTATCAAAACAATATTTTAGACTTTTTTTACTTCAATTTTTATAGTACAGTAGATCATAAAATGAGAAAAAGAGGAAAGAAATAAAGCGTGCCAAAATATCCAATTTTGTGCCTTTTATTCACATTTATGTTGGCAGGAAATTGGGAATATTTCAAAAGAGAAATGCTACAATGCAAACATGCTAAGGAAGTTTAAGCTCTTATTTCTTGTTTGTATCCTTAGAGTTGATCCAGAAAGTATTAGTGATGTAATAGTAGAGGTTTTATCATCTAAATATGTGGTAGTGAAATTGCTTACATTAAGGCAACCTGTAAATTAAAATTTCTCTGCATGTGTAAAGCTAGCATGTCAGAGATTCAGTTATACAGATTTTTCTAATGCATACTGTGATAATTTCAGTCTTGAAAAAATGAAATTTTGTACCTTTTATTGTGCAGCCTCTTTCCATGCAATGCTGCAGAAGTATGATTTCTTGGTTAGGTATCTAAAATATTAAGCCCTCTGAATTCAGTGGGACTTTCTTTTTAATCAACATATATAAGCTGCATTGAAAAGGTTTTGTCAAATAAGCCACAGATTGCCAATAAGAATGCTGTATCTGTGGCAGAAAACATTTATACAGCAATCCTAAAAAACACTTTAGGAGTTGCACAACAAAGGTATATATATAATCCTCATATCACATTCATTCACTTAGTGACCAATTCAAAATTACAATGGCACTGAAAAAGTATATTTATGACCAGTCCTCATACTTATGACCATTGCAACATTCAGTGATTATGTTCTCTTGCCTTGCATGAACTGCCTCTTCAACTCTTCCTCCTACCAGCCTATACCATTCTTCTCTACTTTTTTGGCATGGCTGATATGAATTCTGCTGCCACCATGAAAGCTGATCTTTGTTATCACCTTTGCCTTCCTTCCTTCTCTTCTGCCCTCCCTTCCTCCCTCCTTCCTGTCCAGCCCAGGCCAAACTCAATCTGGGAGATGTAGCCTCTCCTATGACCAAAACCATGCAAAGCTTCTCCTGCAAAGTCCTGGACAGCTTAGCTGAACTTCACCCTGGGAAGAGTGAACAGTGATGGTGCCTTCTCCAGGGTAGACCTAGACACACAGAAACTTTGCAGGCAATGGAGAAGATTTAGGGAGAAACTTTGCAGACCTTTGCCCATATGAAAATCCATGTCCCCTCAGACTGGTCTGGAGTTGAGCTAGGTCAGAGGAATGGAGAGTGGGAGGAAAGAGAAGAGAGTTGAAGATGACCACAATGGTCATCTGGGGATGGCAACAGCACAAGTGGCAGTGGGATACAGCAACTTCTTCATTTTGGCCATAATGACCGCATGATCCAGGCTTAATTACTTCAACTTCAAGTGCCAAATGACACAGTGATGTGATATTTGCTTAGTATTCTCTCTACTTAGTGAGGGAAATTCCAGTCCCAATAAGAGTCATAACCCAAGAACTGTCTATTTAGCAATCCTAAAACACAAAGTAACATATATTAATCATTATTTAGCTTACAATACAATGACTCTTATGCAGTACCATATGTCAGGCCTTCAAGATACGACAAATCAAGAAACAGATTTATAAGATTATTGGATCCCTCTTTATTTATAAAGATTATAGTAACAGAAATTTGAAAACCTGGCAAGTTTTCCCTCCTTTCTCTTATACAATTTTTTTTTAAACAAAGAGGATGTTTCTTTCTAATATTCTGTTACTGTTCTGAGCTCAAATAATTTTTTTGCTAATTGTTGCCAAATATCTTCAAGGTAGTCTCTGTCATTCTCTACATCATGGCTGTCAAACTCAATTTCACTGAAGACAGCATCAGGGCTGTGGTTGACCTCAGGGGGGCAGGAGGGTGTGGTCGCCTGGGTGAGCATGGCCAGCCTGACACCATTCCTCAAACTGCTGGCATGTTTCCTCTTCACATTGAGTAAACCAGGCTAAAGTGATGCGGGCCAGCCCCTTACATTTTCCAGGATGGGCCTGCGAGTCAGATCTAACCACATCATGGGCTGGATTCAGCCTGTGAGCCTTGTCTTTGACATCCCTGCTCTACATCATAAGATTTCTCAGTTTTTCAATTTCTGGCATTAATTGGTACTGGGGATTCCCAATATTGAAAGACTATCTTAGAGACTGTCAGGGATAAAGAAGGATTAATAGATGGAATCCAATTATTTTGGTGAAAATGGTTTTCCCATTTCCAAAAATATTTCCATACGGACTAACACCATCTGAGACTAACATTGGTACATGTCTATGTGAATGTTACAGTACTTAAAACATATTTTAGTGACTGTAATTTAGCAATTTTTCTAATTATAATTATAAATAAACTACATAACATATGACAAGGAAAAAGACTACAAGTAAAAATATTACCTATATACTAAGTTCTGTATCCTAATGCTGGTACACTGTGTGACTTTTTACTTTCACTGTATGACATTTATTAAGCTAAGGGAGAATCTATAAGAATGGTATCAGAAAACTAAAACTAGGTGTTATGGAGTGAAAGGTTGACATTTCCTATCATTTTCAGTGATAGCTCCATGTTTTTTGTGATTTGTAGTTCTATCATGAACCTCACTGAAACGGCAAGGTAGCAGTTGAGAAGCAACTCCAACCATTAACACAGTTGCTAAAGCTGTGGCAAAGAGGATATGGCAATGTGTGTAGTACTATGATATTATTCAAGAAACATTTAAGTCACTGGTGATGCCTCCACAGAAAGGAGTATCACTCTTATTGTGTTGAATCTGAGGGAGGAATGTGGATGACTGCAGCAACTGTTCCATTTTAAGGCCATCTGCAGCACTTAAAGAAAATTAAAGCTAGCATTTTGTTCACACTTTCTTGAAAGCAAGATTCACAACAGGATTTTGTTTCTGAGAAAACAGAAAAACTCTAAAAGTGGGATAGGAATCATTACTAATTATGATATAATTTTACTTATAGTCACTAACATTTAGAAGATGCTTTGGATGTACAGCCTGCTTTTTTTTTTCTTTATTAATTTTTCTCTTCCCCTCTATATAATTCTTTTCACAAGATGAAAGTTTCCTACAATATCTTCCTTTTTCTACCTTGTTTGTCTACTTTCTCCTGAAGAATTATTATTTTTTTCATTAAAAAAGCAATGAATTAGTTTTTGTCCTATCATATAAGTTCTTTACTCTATCCATTAAAGGCTTCACAGATTCAGCAACCTAATTTCATGCTGCACTACAAAATGAAATCCTCAAATTATGCAAAATTAGCATTAAAAATCACAAGACAACAAACAATAGAGCTTTTTATGTGGTTTTTGTAATTGCACAAAGCTAGTTACCTTAGCCATAATTGTTTGTGCTTCATTAACATGCAAAATGGTTTTGTAGACTAACCTGAGCACAAAAGAAACCATTTGTGATGAGAACTATGCTTTGTTTAATGTTAGACACCATTGTATTTGCTTTCCTAATATAACAGTTCTAATTAGTACCTAGCATTCATCCAGAGTTTTTCAGCTTGAACATGCTGAAGGTGACAATTGAGTCATAATTCCATGGCACCCTTTGTCAGCTCCTGTCAAAATATAGCTAAGTCTTCAGGAGTTGTGATCTAAATACTAAAAAAGGGGGAAAAAGAAAAAAGTTAATAGTTTGGGGGTGGGAAATCAACTTCACACAATTTAGGGAATAATTTTGAATAGTGCATTGTTATCAGTGCAGTGTTCTAAAGAGGCTTGTAGGAAGCTTAACCACTACAGCCACAATTATGTGAAAGTCACCTAGTATCAGGTCCATTGGCCACATCCAAGGAAACATATAGAACAGGCTTTAAAGCAAAATATTTATATTTAAAAAATGAATGTGAAGGGAAGTAATAGCGGAAGATATGGGTATATAGTTTTAAAATCTAGATTTTTTTATATGTGGGTTTTTTAAAAAAAAATTTAGTAGACTTCCTACCTTTATTTTGCTGGAAAGAAACCTTATAGGATATTTGTTCTGTTGATGCTTTGATAATAACATACCAAAGTAATTAATAAATGAGAAAGGACTTCAGAGTTCAAATAATTGAAGATAGGAAAAATCAAAAAGGGTAGATTTGATCATCCTTAGTTCCTTACAGTATTTTAATAGTGTCATTATATAATCATTTCTACTGTTTCAATAATGATCCGACCCAGTTACTAGGGCACATGAAGGTATTTGTCTCTCCATATGAAACTTCCAGGCAAGATCACCCAGCATTATGAAATAAGATATCATCTGTATGCTGATGATACACAGCTTTCCATCCCGACCACCACCACTCATCCAAGCAATTCTGTGATTGGCCTTTCTCAGTGCTTGGAGGAGTCTGGATGGAAGATAACACTTGAACCCTGACAAGATATAATAGATGTAGCTACAAGGGACCTCAGGATCTAGTTGTTTATCAACTTTAGTTATGGATTGGGCTATATTATCCCAGACAGAACTGATGCACAACTTGCGATTTTTCATAATTGCATGACTTCTGCTTAAAGCCTAGCAATCATGGCTAGGAGAGTTTTTGTACAATGTTGTGTTGTGAGCCAGTTGTGCTCTTACCTGGATCATGAGGCCCTGTGCACACTCATCCCTAGTCATATCTCAGTTGGATTACTGAAACTTGCTCTATATCGGGCTACCCTTGAAGAGTATTTGGAAGCTACATCTGGTGCAGACTGCAGCAGTACACACAGTTCTATGGGCTAAGAACCTAGAACTGGTTCTTAGTTTTCTTCTAGGTCAAATTCAAGGAGTTAATTACTATCTTTAATGCCCTTTATGGCATAGTTCCAAGGTATCTGAGCTGTCTCACCCCAATGGGACTGCCACTTACGTCAGTTGAAGAGGCCTGCTAGAGACCCCATTTGCTAATGAAATGTGGCTGGTGTCATCAAGGAGAAGAGCTTTTTCTGCTATGGCCCTGAACCTGTGGAATATTCTACCACCATTTGTTGGAATATATTGCTATATTGCTGTGCTGTGCCTTATAGGAATTATATTGTGCCTTATGCTTTATTATTATGCTTATGGGAAGTTATATATTCACTGTGCATTACTTAGGGGAATTACAGGCTTTCTGATGACCTGGTTAGATCACTGTGTTTTTTACCTTGTGCAGGCACTGAACTATCTCTTATCGCTGTGAGAAAGCTTCTCAAAGGAAGCAGATGAAGGAGCTGTGCTAGGCTGC
>JANHGC010009187.1:89609-120342 GCA_027560395.1 Boaedon fuliginosus
GCCAAACAATGTCAGCTGGTGGGTCCCCGTGCTAAAGCCTTCTCTGTGGTGGCGCCGACCCTCTGGAACCAACTTCCGCCGAGGTCAGGACCACCCCCACCTTACTGGCCTTCCATAAAGCTGTTAAGACCTGGCTCTGGTGGATGGCCTGGAATTAATGTACCCTTCCCCTTGGAAGAATGTTGCTGTGAAACTGTCTTTAGTAAATGTTTTTTTAAATTGTGTAGTATTGTATTTTTTACTGTTGTTAGCCACCTCGAGTTTCCCTTGACCGGGGAAATGAGGCGGGGTATAAATCTAAGTAAATAAATAAATAAATGATCTTGACAGAAATACATGGAAGCAGTTGCCTAGGCTATAGGAGCTGAAACATTTTATAAGTCTATAATATATAACAGTCAGAAATTGTTTAGGGTCTAACTCATGATATACTGTAATAAGGAAGATGAAGTACAGAACACTCAGGTTTACAAAATTTTGTTATTATAACAAAGCTCAATAAAAGTAGTTTTAGCTGTCCTATGGAGTTGGTTTCATTGTTTGGACTTCCTAGTGGTGCTGGCAGATGAAAACACATGGTGGTCTATTTATTGTCAAAATATCTCAGGAGATGTGTAACACACCTTCTCACCCTAATTATTTTCTCCTTGCCTAAAAAGATTTTTGTAATCCAAATAAATGCCCACATATTTTATTATGTTTTAGAAAAAAAAACTAAATAGATGTCTTAAGCCTAAAACAGCTTTTGACATGTGTATAGGAGGCAAACCAGAAAGAAATTTGGAAATTTGGAAAAACAGAATAAAAATGTCAGTCCTGTCCCATGCAGTGATGACATCACATCACTTCCATATCTTCTAAAACCCTCAATCTTCATTTTTTATCTTTATTAAGAGGTTGCATCAAGATTTAGTCAAAATAATCAATTTGAAAGCAGTGGGACCTTTAAATCACAGCTAACTTAAGCCTTATTAATTTTAATTGAACTTACATATATGTAAATCTGGATTGTGTGACAATCTTTCAACAGTGCATATTACAGACTATTAATTTCTATTACTAATCTGTTTGTCAAGTTATTAGAGCTACAGTGTGGGACCCAATCCACGCAAAATTCAGGCCATTTAAAAGCATACTGAATGTTTCTCTTATGTGAAATCTTGAACATTATTTAGATCCCTCTTCATTAACAACTGAAATAAAAATCAAGACTTGAATATACAAGATAGGTTAAGCTTAGACTAAGAGCAATCAAACTCAATTTAGATACAATACTTTGGCTTCCCCTATTGCCTCACCAAAACTTAGTTGTGATTAATGTTTGCTTGAGACAGTCCTTACAGGGAGTAGAGCCTTTTCTGTCTTCTTGAAACCCATCTACACAGACTGGCCTGAAGAATGGCCTCAAGGCACATGACTGCTGAAGTTCAACAGGCCTGGCATTGTAAACTGCCTGGAGGGAAAGCTACTGAGGACCATACAGAAATTGCTAGAAGCTCTTCGGAAGAACATATACATTGGGGAGCTTCAATCAACTGATCAATCAGCAAAGAAACTGGTGAGGTTTCCTTTCTTAAAAAGTGTATTGTTGTGCAAGGATATATTCCTCACCAGAACGTACCCATTTCCAGATGGCTTGTACATTTCTGCTATATTTGTAGCTAGACATTGGCATGGTAACATGCTGTAACTGGTCCTCATGCCAATTTCACTATGATCAACAGCCCTTAAGTGTGTGCTATATAAAGCATCTCCAGAAAAGATTGCTTTTATTTATTTCTCGAGACTTCAGAAGAGCACAACTAACCCCTGGCTTATACCAGCAATGAGGAATTGGGGTGGTGGAAAGTAAATGAAATCAAATGTATTTTCATTTAGCCATTGATTCATTGATCTTCTATTGCTTTTGAGAGGTACTAGGGCAAAGAGCTGACTTTGAGAAAAGAAGCTGGTTTTTGTAAAAGGGAAGTGTCACAGTTTTTTAATTAAGTGATGACATTTTCCTTTCTTTAAAAAAAAATTAATAAAGCACAGAAAGAATTCAATTGCTTCTTTCAACAATTCAGGAAAAAGAGCAGAGTGTTAAAACAAACTTTCCTGCTTTTATTTTCAGAAGTGGAGAGGGTGTAGGGGGGAGAGAGACTTGGGAGCCAAATATAATCACTCCATTAGTATTATTAATAGCATTCAGCTTGCTTCACATGCTTTAAATCAGACAGTGTTGTTGTGAGCCTTGTATTTGCAAGCACTGTCGGAACTACTGAAGGCTTTCATAAAAGCACAGAAGTGCCTTCATAGCAACTGCAAGCAGCCTTTGGGGAACAATAGGTTTACCTATAGCGTCTTGAGATATTTCTGGAAAAGCCCAACCACTTGCTGTATTATTCTTCAAAAGTTACACACTCCTTGACCCAGCTACGTTTTAATAAGCTCTATTGCCACTTCACAGTCACACATCTCTTTACCCTCAACCTCCTAAATCCCTTTGGGCTGTCTTATTTGCACAGCATTCAGATCCCATTGGGCTGTCCTCATCCAGAGGGGTCTCCCTTTGGCTATTTCATCAACCCCTCCTATTTCTCTTATTCTCTTTCTGTTTTCAGAAAGAGATCTCTAAGAATTATTTAATTATTGCCAAGGAATATATCTGTCAAGATAATTAAGTAGAACAAAGCCTTTGGCAGGAAGACAATAGCAAGAAGTAACACAAGAATTTGGAAACAATGGTAATAGTGTCATTAACTCCATAAAATTCTTCAAGCTTGTCGGAATCATTCAGCACAAACAATGTGGGATGCTATTATAAAAGCATTGTCTAACGAGGAAGTAATTTCTGCTTGGAATTTGCTGACTTGTTTTGTTAATTAATCTCCTCAAGGTCATTTGCTTTGTTGAATGAAGATGCAAAGTATTCTTTGCTGCAAGAAAGCTCTGCCAAAAGGACAAGAAGCATCCTGTATTAAATATTTTATCTGTTTCTTTTCTCAGATATCACTTTAATTGATCTCTTTCATTCAGCTGAAGTACTGTCTGTACTTGGAATTGGACCTGATCATTTGGCCCCTACCTACTGAGCTTCTCATATTACTTCTCATATTACTTCTCATATTACTTCTCATTTTTTGCCAATGTTCTCGTAGTACACACAGTATATTACAGCTAAGATTAGCTGTTAACTATTTAATTATTTTCATTCATTGTTTTCTCTTTTCTGCCCAAATACTCATAAAACACCTAATGAATCAATGAAACTATCCTAAAATTATTGATCACTCAAACTTAAAACAGTGGATCTTCCATGACTTGAGGCTTTTAAAAGAGATTGGACAACTATTTGTCTGGAATGGTATAGTGTCTCCTGCTTGAGCAGGGGTTGGACTAGAAGACCTCCAAGGTCTCTTCCATCTCTGTTATTCTGCTATTCAATAGTTCATGAAAATGCCTTTCTTTGCAGATACAAGGCCATGAAAAAATTCTTCCTTGGCTCAGTGAGAATTTTGTCTCCAATCTCAAGCCTCATCACTATGGCTTCAGCATTAACAATTAAACTGCTGTCATGCAATAAGTAGATTTTGATTTGAATCATGTTTGACTCCTGATGACTTCATGGCTCAACCATTGGAATTTCTTGTCCAGGATTCAGTAATGGTTTGCTATTTGCCAAAAGAGAAACACAACTGGGGGGAGCACAAATAGTTAAAAAGAAATAACTTAAGATACCTTTTAATTTGCCTGTTATTGTCCTGTATGCCCTGTAAATGAGGCAAATTTTGAGAAACTGTAGTCAAAGATGCACAATGTATCTGAATAATGGGGGAGAAAGGGGAAATGGAAAAGAGAAAGGAAATGGAAAAGCAATGAAGTTTTAATGCCGATCTCTTTAAGAAACAGCATAAAGTATCATCTTAGCAAAAATAAGGCTTATTTTAGTCTTCAGACACAGCATGGTGAGAAGAGCAAATAAAATAGTAACAAACAAGCAGCTGGAAGGCAGATCTCATGATTTTTGTCATGAGGATAGGACATGGAGATGCGCTGTGGAAAGTCATTTCTCCCATATTCATGTGGGGGTGGGTTGGTGGAATTGGGGTGGAGAGAGAAAAAAAGGGAGGGAGACAGAGAGAGGCAGAGACAGAGTGAAAGAGAGACAGAGAGAGGGAGAGACTCATCTCTCTCTCTCTCTCTCTCTCTTACCAGCATATTTCCACAGATTGCAAATTGACAATGTATCTGTGTGTGTGTGCGTGTGTGTGCGTGCATGCATGCACACGTGCACGCCTCTGTGTGTGTGTATGTATGTGTATATTGTTCATATAGTATATGAACATTATAGAAATATTGTATATTAAATTGTTCAATTGTATTAATTGCCCTGTTTTTAAAATAAACTTTTAATTATCATTTTATAATTCAGATGGTCCAGAGATTTTGGAAATGAAATCCAGGGGGTGTAGGTTTCCCATGGGGCTTCTGTTAAGAAGAAGTCTCTGGAACAGCCCTTGTGAATCTTGTTGTTAACCAACCTTTATATTTATTCCCTATAGATAGATACCCAGCTCTGGAAATCAAGATCTTGAATATAAAACAGAAAGCAATAAATATTTCCCCATCCCTGCTGGGCTCAAATTCCTGAAAGAGATTGTATTCATTTGTATCAATACTAAAAAGGAAATGCTCCAGGCAGATGTTACCTCTGTAATTAAAAACACTGAAAAATATTCTTAGAATTAGAAAGGAAGCATGCAGCATATTATTCAACCCAATGCTTTTTTTATTGCAATGTTTTTTTAAGAACCTAGCAGCTGGGGAGACGATCTTAAAGCCATTGCTACTGAAGACTTTTGCACTAGACATGCATGAATTCAGCTGTTAAAATGAATACCAAGGAGAGAGAGAGAGAGAGAGAGAGAGAGAGAGAGAGAGAGAGAGAGAGAGAGAGAGAGAGGAAGGAGAGAGAGAATTCACCTTGAATGGAAAACAATCAATAATTTCAAATATTCTGTATCATTTGTTGGCCAACTGATTTTTATATTTAAATTTAAGACACTTAAATATCACTATTTCTCCAACTGCCCAATTACATTAGAAGGATAGATTTGTGTTTTTTTTAAAATACACCTCTTGCATAGTCTACCAGCTGCACCCAGCTAGTGTCACAGAGATAAGCCATTTCAGTTCCAGTTGCTTCCAGTTAGCATTTTCTAGAGATGACTTTATCACTAACGGAGAAAAGCAACATCAAAAGAAAAATGGAGAAAGAAGCAAAAGTTCTTTTGCTTGTGCATAAAATGCATCTTTTTATATATTCAAATACAGTTGTAGGTAATATTCATGACTAATATTAAATGAACCCTAGAATTAGACAAAATGCAACAGACATATATTGAAGTGAGCGTTTTATTATGTGTCATGTCAGTCAGATTAAAGAAAAGAATGCATGACATCAACAGGATATTGCATGTATATCAAGCAATCTATTTATATATGACAGGGAGGGTTTGATTTCTGGAAGGAGTGACAACCCCGTAAAATAACTGCTCGCCTTCAAAATTACAATAAGATGAAACATGTACATTTTTGAATGCACTTTTTTTTAAAAAAATGCAATTAACAAAATAGGGATAAATATGTTTGGGAATCAATAGTGACATCTAGAATAAGAGAGGAGAGAACTAATCTGCAGAGATGCAGAAAGGTTATTGGGCAATGTCTCTAGCATTCCAGTCTGGAGAGAAAATGGATATGAAAAGCCAAAGTGTCTGTGAGAAATATTCCAGGAAAGATAATTTAATATGAAGCAGTGATGAGTTTTCTCTCCCGCAGAATAATATGAAAATAGTGAGATTGTCTGATTCTCTGTGGTGTGTCTAAGATTATAATGGTGATGCCATACCATTATTGCTTAATAAAACAACAAAAAATAAAGGGTTTTTTTTTTAGCCTTCCTCCCATTATGTATTTTGTTCCTCCTAACAATATTCGTATTTCTTCCCTTTGTCTTCCTCCCTGGTATAGCAATCAGCAAACAACTGTGGAAATGGAGGCCTGACTGGAGCTGTCGTTGAACAATTCCAGCCATTGCTTAGCTCAGCCATCTTCTTCTCCCCGCCTTCTTCTGACTTAAAGGTTGTCTTTGCTATGAAAACAAACAAATAAATAAATAAACAAACAAATAAATAATAACAACTAAAACTGCACCTGCTTAAGTTCACTAGTTGTAAAAATAAAGTGCAGCGAGAGAGAAATTTCTTGGATTCACAATCATCACACTTGGATACACATGCAAGGCATTGGAATGAGGGTAAAAGAACAATCAGTGGTCAATTGACTTTATTTCTTTTTCCAGAATGATAATTTGTATAAATTATATATGTTTCCAAGGTTATCTGAGCAGAACGCACAGGAGCAATCTGACAAGCAGCTCATAAAATCTGTCAAATGAGAAAAGCAGAATATCCATGCAAGGTGCATTTAAGCTGTATTTTGAAAATAATGTGAACAACGGTAGTCAAATATCTCCCCCTAGACACACCATTATTTGACAGAGTTCATGGCAATTTTCAAACCATACATTTGGTGGAGCTACAGGACAGAAGCAATCAGAGCTGACTTTCTACATCAGTAAATTCCAGCTGTATTTTCTCATAACCTTTTCCTTCTTTGTTCAAATGGGAACTTCCATTTTAAATTGCAATCTATGACTTTTGAAACAGAAGTTAAAGCCTCTTGCTGGCAAATTCTTATGGTTGCTACTTTGATTTCTTGCTTTTTTATTATTATTTTTTATTTTCAAAAGACATCACAGTTGTGTTATGTTGAGACAAAGATGCCAGTATTTTTAAGGAGACAACCCTATGCCCCCACCCCATTCACCCCGTGTGAGTGAGGTTACCAAGAAGATTATGCATTAAGAAATGCCAGACTAATGCTGAAATTCAATATGTCAGCTGCTTAGGAACAAGGATTAAATTCCTTGCCATGATATATTGTTTGCATTTATTCATAATACTTGTGATGCTGAAAACTCACTCTGCTTTAAGCTTAATTACTTGTGGCTTTGAAATGCATTTGCTAAAATCAACTTAAAGGCAGGTAGAGGGCAAACAAATGGAATATGGCAATAAGCAAGTTGTGGTTTGACACAGTCAAAAACAAGGAAACAAAATTAGGAGTAAGTGCCAGATTTTTAAATAATCCAGACAAACCAGCAAGTGCTGTTCTTGCTATCAGCAAGCAGTGGTACAGAATTATATTTCCTTGAAAGTAGACTTCATAAGAAGAAATATCTTGGTAAGTTCTGAAGCTGGTGAAAATATAGATTTTAAAGCCATTTAGTTAGCTGACAGCAAAAACCTTTTGTATTGCTCCTGCCTTGAGCCAGGAGATAATCAGAAGGTGCTCTGCTGGTCAGCTGATCAGATGGGCAACAGGAAAAATACTCTATCTGTATTTCCTGCTGCCCAGCCAATCAACATAATTCAGCAGCTGATGGAAACAAATAGCTAGTTCTCTATTGCCAGAGGCACTGGGAAATTAACAATCTTGAGCAAGAGAGCTGAAATTAGGGGAATAACAATCCTTGTTCAATGGTTTAGGGAAGGTAGGGACTGAAAAGGAATAGAGATATTACATGATATGGGTGTGTAATGAGTATGCTCACTTCTAATCATTCAGGCCCAGCAACTCCCATCCCATATAGGTAAAATTAAATAAATAAATAAATAAATTATCAAGTTACAACCACAATTGAGCCCAAAATTTATGTGGCTAAATGAAACATTTGTTAAGTGAGTTTTGCCACATTCAATGACTTTTCTTGCTACGGTCATTAAGTGAATCATAGCAGTTGTTGGTCACAGGGTTGTTAAGTGAATTTGGCTTCCCCATTGACTTTGCTTGTCAGAAGGTCACAAAAAGGGATCACATGACCCCTGGGCCACTGCAACCATTATAAATGTGAGTAGTTGCCAAACATCTGAATTTTGATAATGTAACCATGGAGATGCTGCAATGGACATAAGTGTGAAAAATGGTCATAAGTCACTTTTTATAACTGTGAATGGTTGTTAAATGAATTGTTGTAAGTCAAGGGCTATCTGTATAACATGGATTAAAAATGGCTGTTCACATCCTGCTAGAAACCCAGCCCAGGCATTGATCTCTATCTGGCCTCAGAATAAATGAAGGGAGCTCAGATAGTCCTCAATTTATGGCCACAATTGGGACCAGAATCTTCCTTGCTATGCAAGGCAGTTATTAAGTGAATCATGCTCAATTTTATGATTTAACAACATTGCACTTGTTAAGTGAATCATGTAGATGTTAACCAAATATTTTGCTTGTCAGATGTCATCTGGGGAGATTGCAAATGGCAATCACACGATCCAGGGATGCTGTAATTGTCCTAAAACCACACCAGTTGCCAAGCACCCAAATTTTGATCACCTGACCGTGAGGATGCTGTGACAGTCATAAGTTGTAAGTCACTTTTTTTCAGTACCATTTTAACTTCAGATGGTCACTAAATGAATGGTTGTAAGATGAGGACAACCTATTTCCTGTTATGCATTAGATTCTGTTCAGACATCGAGTGGGGAATCTTTTGTACATTTGGCTAATTGTCTATGGAGATTTTCAGTCATCCAGGGCATGGCTGTCCCAAAGGTGCTTTTTCAAAAGGCAACTGGATTTTGTTTTTCTTTGAAGATGTTTCACTTCACATCCAAGAAGCTTCTTCAGTTCGGAACTGAACTAAACAGTCTTTGGGACATTTAGCTAATTATTATCCAACTTCCTTAGATAACAAGGATCCCTGCATAAAGATGATCATGCAAAAAAAAAAAAAATAATCCAAATATCTTGAGATGTATATGTAATAAGTCTTTCTTTAGACCTTCTTAATATACCTCACAGGTGTCAAACTTGATCAGGTTATGGGCCAGATCGTGATGTATTGTGACATTTTTTGCCTTTGTGGAGCCAGGGTGGGCATGGCCTGCCTGTGACTTATCCAGTCTGGTGGCCATGAGTTTGACAGGCCTGATCTACATATAGAGATAAAAAGCTGCAGCTAGCTGGGACATAGACAGCCAGGGTGGTAAGTAACATTAAGCAATTGCCTATATTATTTCAGGATAAGGAATGGTAACCTACATCAAAATCACCTTGAACAAAAAAAAAATCTCAATCCCACATTTTCTCCTGAATTGCAACATTGTATATGTAAGATATGCATTTGCTACTTTAGGTGGCAAATACTGAATAATGTGAAGGACAGCTTTCACTCATAGGCACTTCTATTATCAGTTGAAATATCAAGCTGCAATTTATAAGCAGAGGAATGGTGAACACTCTTTTATTCCATTATATCGACTTAGCATTCCTACCCACTCCTTCTGCAGCAATTATAGATCAGGCCTCTTGAATTAGGACTCTATTCAGAACATTCTTAAAGCTTTAAGAACATACAGTAGATAAAGTTTCTATAAAAAAAATTGTGTGTGTGTGAAATTTGTACTTCTCTTTGACACCTAAAAATTACAGAATTGTTTTCTCAAAACATGTATTTGGAAAGGCAAATATGCTAGAAAGGCATACATCAAAGAAAAGGGTGATGTGCCAGTGAATTGTACATTTTCTAGGTGTAAAAGAATTTATTACTGACCTTAAATATGAGAGGACGGGGAGAAGAAGAGTGAACTGGTAAAAGCCAACTTCTAAAAGTGGTTATTCAATAGTGACATGGAAGGAAGGGTGAGAAAGAAACTGAAGATAACCTGGCCTTAATTTTGTTCAACATAAGATCATTAAGACAGAACTTTGTAATTAAAATACCAGCAACTATGATCGAGGAGAAAATTACAATTATGGAGTTGACTGAGGCAATTAGGAAACAAAAATCTGGTAAGACACCAGGTCCAGATGGATTGCCAGCGGAGTTCTACAAGACTATGCAAGAAACCTTAGCTAATCCACTTTTAGATGTATTTAATGAACTTATGGATAAGGCAAAGGTACCTGCTACATGGCTGGAGGTGTTTATCATTCTTATCCCTTAAGAAGAGTCAGATTTAGAGCAAATAAAGAACTATAGACCTATTTCTTTTTTAAATGTAGATTACAACATAAACACTTCGATAATTGCAGAAAGATTTAAAAGATTTTTGACTGAATTTATCCACACAGACCAAAATGGCTTTTTATCTAAAAGACAGATTAAAGACAATTTAAGGACAGTATTGAACTCTTTGGAGTTCTATGAAACACACCCAGATGAACAGATGGCAATGATCTTCCTGGATGCACAAAAGGTATTTGATAATGTTAATTGGCAATTTATGTTTATGCAATTGAAAGTTATGGGTTTTGGTGATAGATTTGTGAAGATGATTGAGGTGATTTACCATAACCAGACAGCAAGTGTGATGTTGAATGGGGAAATGTCTAACAAAATTGTGAACATTTTAACAGAGAAACAAAAAAAAAAAGAACTAGAAGGAGAGTTGGATATACAGATTGTTTAAAAAATGAAATATTTGAGGGTTTATTTGATAGCGAAAAGCACTACAATTAGGAAAGATAATTATGACAAATTGGTGGACTATGTTAAGACTGATTTAGAAAAATAGAAAGACTTGCAACTTTCATTGTTAGGGCGAATAGCAATGGTAAAGATGAATATTTTGCCAAGGTTTCTATATCTCTTCCAGATGATACTGATAAAATTGGGAAAAAAGTATTTTGAGAGTTTAATAGAATGATTTTGAAATATATCTGGCAAGGAAAAAAAGTGAGAATCAAAATGAAACTGTTACACGATGCAAGAACAAGGGGAGGTTTTGGTTTACCTGATTGGGAACTATATTACCAGGCTGCAGGATTAATGTGGATGAAAGAGTTGATACCACTGAGGAATGTAAGACTATTAACATTGGAAGGACATTATCTGCAAATGGGCTGGCACACATTTTTATGGTACCAAGGAAGCAAAACACATGGTTATTTCAAGAGACATATGGTAAGAAATGTGTTATTGTTGATATGGAAGAAAGTAAAGAAATATCACTATTTGAAAATACCGGTATGGCTTTCATCATTAGAAGCAGTTATACACCCTAACTTTTAGATTTGGGTAACATTCTTAGATATAAAGACATCTTAACTGAAAATGGGAAACTCAAAAGAAAACAAGAGCTGATGGAAAAGGGAGTTGATATAACATTGCATTCATCATTGCAAATACAATCAAGATATGAAAAAGATGTTAAATAATATAGTTTTTATGGGAAACTTACTGAATTAGATGAGATATTAGACAGGAAAAAATGAAAAATTGATAACAAAGTTATATGCTTATTTGTTAATGTTTAAATTGATAGAGGAACAAGTGAAAGAAACTATGATTGCATGGGCACAAAACTTTGGATATAACATTGAATTAGAAAAGTGGGAAGAACTTTGGGAAACAAATTATAGTTTGACAATGTCGACAGCATATAGAGAATATTTATATAAAATGTTTTATAGATGGCAAAGATGTTTAAAAATAAATCTACTAAATGTTGGAAATGCCATCAAGACCCAGGATCATACTATCATATGTTGTAGACTTACACAGAGGCTAAAAATATTGGTTAAAAATACATGAATGATTGGAAAAGATGAGATTACAGTTTATAGAGATTAAACAGAAATATTTCTTTTAGGGATTATACCAGAAACATAGCAAGGAAGATGTATATTTAATGGTAGTGCCCAGTTAGATCCCACAGAGTTCGCCTGCTACGGGTCCCGTCAGCCAAACAATGTTGGCAAAAGCCTTCTCTGTGGTGGCGCTGACCCTCTGGAACTAGCTCCCTGTAGAGATCAGGACCATCCCCACCTTACTGGCCTTCCATAAAGCCACAAAGACCTGACTTTGGCAGAAGGCCTGGAATTAATGTGCTCCTCCTTGAATGAATGTGATTGTGGGTTGTTTTCTTTTTACTGTGAATATTGTGATTTTATTGTTGTAAGCTGCCTCTAGTTCCCCTGACCGGGGAAACAAACAAACAAACAAACAAATATTTTGATTGCATTTGTGCAACAATGGAAAGGTTTAACAATGCCAAAAGAGGAGGATGTAATAAAGAAAATCTTAGATTGAATAGGTTGACACTGGAAATTAGAGAAAAAGAGGAATCTGAATATTATAAAGTACGGCAAGTATTTTATCAATGGCTAGATAATACTTATGGGAAGATATGATTAAATATAAATTACTAAGAATTTTGAATAGGTAAACAACTATGTCCATATTTTCAGTAGGTACTGCATATATTTGGAAATATATGATTATGGATTGTATTATTGTATTATTGATATTTGAAATGATTAGAGTGAGCACAAATTACTTTGTAACCCGATGGACATGATGTTTGATGATGTCTAATGATGCTGTTTGTAACCAAAAACAATAAGAAAATATTTTTGTTCAAGACAGAACTTGGGCATGCTTTCAAGGTTTGATTATTCTACCTTACTACAAAAAGGAACATCTATGCTTCACTGCTATGTCATTTTCTTGATCTGGTCTAGCCTGAAGGACTCACAGGGTACAATGGTACCTAACTCCAAGATGAATCTGCCCATCAGGCTTGCTATGCTTGAGTTTATTTCAGTAAATATATTAATGTAAAATTGGCATGCTGTATATCAAATAAATGTTTATTCTTAAGACTACTATAGATGTTCTGAGAAATAATAAAAAATAAAAATGCTAAATATGCAGTTACACTTCCTTGGAAGGAGATCAATAGTTTGGGAGTTGGCTTCAATTTATGGTTCTTACAAAAACAGCAGGTGAAGGCCATAGTTAAGAAAACTTTTTCTCAGATGCAGCTTTTCATCCAAATTGCATTATTTTGGAGCACAATGCTCAACCTGTAGTTGTTATTTATGGCCTGATCACCTTGCATTTGGATTAGTTAATGTTCTCTACTTGGCACTTCTTTGGAAAGAATCATTCAGATCTAGTGGCAGCTGTGGCTGGATTGCTGGATTGCTTGGTACACTGATCAGTTGCTTCCTACTGAGGGCTTTTGGTGCATCTTACAGCAATCTATAGCGTGACAGTTGGAAGGAGACAGTGATGTTAAAAGCAGATATGCTTTGAAGTGACTACATTCGGGTGTAGTTAGAATAGCTGTAGCAGAGATAGGACCAGACTGGGGCTGTGGCATTGACATGGGACTGACAGAAGCTGCTTCCTTCCTAATGTCCATGGGGCTGGGTGACTTTCTTGTTGTTGTTTTTTTCTTGCTGAGAACTGGAAAGGATTTTGAAATGGTCATCTTATGATATGTTAAAAGTCTGTAGAGATTCTCAGTCATCCAGGTCATGGTTGTCCCAACGGTGCTTTTTCAGGAGGCAACTGGGCTTTCTTTCTTCCCTTTTTCTTTGAAGACATTTTGCTTCGCATCCAAGAAGCTTCTTCAGCACTGACAGGATAACAGGGAATAGGAGGATTTATATTACTTGTATATAAATATAAGGATATAAATCCTTCCATTCTCCACTATCCTGTCAGAGCTGAAGAAACTTCTTGGATGAGAAGTGAAATATCTTCAAAGAAAAAATAAACAAGAAAGTCCAGTTGCTTCCTTAAAAAGCACCTTTGGGACTTAGGATATGTTATTTAAATGTCTTTTTCTGAGATTTGAACTTATCATCAAAGAGTAGGGTCATTAACTGTGGAGTTGAATCTGCCTACCATCTTCCTGAGTGAGAGCCAAGAGTGGAGGCTTTGTATCAACAAGGTTGTGAATGGTGAGCTGTTTGGAGGCCTACAAACCCAGTGAAGGGGTCTGGATAAAAGCATTGTGTGTTTAGTAAAGGGGTTTAATGTAGGGGGAGCTAGCTGGCTGGTGGCTCTGAATGCTTTGTAGAAGTGCTCTGGTTCTAGGGAAGACTGTGGTTGATTTTAGCAATATTAGTAAGCAAGGGAGGAATAGGCAGGGGGAAAAAGTCTCTGGAAGGATGAGAGTGGGCAAGTGGAACCTTGGTAGTGATGGGTAGGGGAAGATACGTTTGGACATGGGGAAGGTCTCAGAGATCATGCCACAGTATATAATTCCAGACCCTCCCCACCTCACTCCTGGACCCAAATGGCAGAGATTCAAGGCCCTAAGTTGTCAGCTGTTGCTGCTGCTGAATGCCAGGTTGATCTGCAATAAACTATCTCATCTATGACTTGATTGTGGATGAGAGGGTGGAACTGGCATGTATTACTGAAACCTGTCTGGGCCTGGATGTGTTCCCCTTTCTGTGATGTTCTCAGCTCATGTGTAGGCTTCATGTAGGACTAGTGGGGTGGCAGTGGGAGGCATCTAGGGGCATTGCAGGGATAAGTTGGGACTATTGCTACTGTACAATGTTCCTTGCTGCATAGCAACCTCCCTGCTTGTGCTCCTTGATTCCATGGCCAGGTGGGAATAGAATTCCCCAGGCTTATAGTCTTGGGGGTTTTCAATTTGCCTGCCCTGCACCAGATCTGAGGTAGCTCAGAAATTCATGGTCACCATGAAAACCATCGGTCTATCCCAGATTATAAAGGCCCCAATGCATAACAATGACCATATGACTGACCTGTCTTTTCTGTTGGAGTAGCAAGAAGGTGTTCTGGATTTGGGGAAGATATTGGTTTCTCCCCTGACATGGACAGATAACTCTCAGGTAAGCCTCTGGTTCTCTGGTGTGTGTGTATGTGTGTGTGTGTGTGTGTGTGTGTGTGTGTCACACACTCACCACTGCTTGGACCTATTAGATTGGTCTTCTCCAGGCATGGTGCTGGGAATCTTCCATCATCAATCTTGAATAGGGTGACACTGCCACAGACAGACCTGGTGCAGGTCTTCCTGAACCCACAGCTTCTGCTCACTCCACATCTATCTGCCTCAATAGATCTGGCAGAAAGGCAAGTTTCAAGTCCTCAAGTACTCCATATTCGTATGTGTTTTAGACTTGATGTGTCAGTTTCATGTCTGAAAGCTGAATGACGTCTAGGCTTAGGATGGCATTTAAACTTTAAAAATTCAATAAATCAATAAAACACATTATCATTGTATATTACAGAAAGTAGTAAAATGCAACTTTATTATGTGTTTATATTTCAGAGTGAACTAGAACTTAAATGGACAAATTTATGATAGAGTACTTATAGTACAATGTACAAAGAAAACATTCAGATGGCCTTTGTTTAAACACAGTGATATCCTTCTTTTTAAGTCTTTTATTTATATTTTAGAGCCTTAATCAAAAGTGTGTCTTTAAATCACACATCATCCCATTCAGATCAGTGGAAGGCAGCACTGAGATGCCTGACTAGAAGAAATGAAATATCAAGTAAAACCAACAGCAATATTGTCTAAAGCTTCTGTATTTTGATTTTGCCTGAAGCCATATTGAAATGGACCTAGATAATCCAACTCATCTAGAAATACCGGAAGCTGATTCCACCTGTTTAAAGCAACCCAAATTACAGTGCTGTTTTCCCAGTGGGGGAAAAATGTGATACCCTTTATGTATCTCTTTCTCTTTGTAGTTGTAGATAGCTTAGGGGTGTGCAATTTGTATCGGGGAAATGATGCAGAGGGATTGCCAGTGGCTTTTAAGGCCAAAATCTGTGATTAGAATTACTGTATCACTTTGTCCAGTCACTTTGTCCCCAGTCACTTATCCTGCTATTACTATGTGTGCATCCTGGTTAAATTCTTTGGGCAATGAGCAAGAAATCATAAATCAACAAAAAGCAGGAGAAATATGTTGCAACATCTACAAATGCAGAAGGAGGAAAATTACATCACAGATACTGCTTATTTCCCTTGTAGTCCTTTTTGTTAATGGAGAGCCTCAGCCTTCGGTACAAGGAAGCAACATGATCTAAGCCCAACTCAATATTGCTACATCCCACTGACTTAAACATTGTAATTAACAGTGCACTTGGCTTTCTCTTATTTATATATGTATAGTATACAAGAGCTTAGCTTTGGGTCATTTTAAAAGATTATCTCTGGCCTAGCAATAGTTTCTCAATAGAGGATTATTATTAAGGATTTTTTTTAAAAAAAATTCCCCCTTTATTTGTTATCAGCTGGAAGCATCATAGACACCAGATGTTCCCATCCTCTAATTTCCTATAACAACTTATTTAAAATAGCATGAGTAGCCAAAGACACCCAACTGGTTTTTTAGGGCTAGGGGAAGATTAGAATTCAAAGTCTTCTAGTTTGTAGCAAACCCAAGTATTTTCCATTTTCTTCTGTTCCATTATGCCTGGTTCTTGGAGCCTGCGATGTTTAAGACTAGAACAAATGTGACTGGCTGAATCTTTGGGATTCAAACTACAGTTTTCAATTTCTAGACTGATGCCTTAACCACTACACCAAACTGGTGCTCTACTTTCCATTACATTTCATGTGTGTGTGCGTGCGTGTATTTGTGTGTTGTTAATTTAAAAGATTCATTCATTGGATATGGGTAATAAAAATATTAGCAAACCAGAATTCTAGGGATGAAAATGATCCACTCTGTGACTCAATGGTGGAAGAATAAGTAGATGCAGTTTTTAGTAAGGTTCTACGTATTCTTTATCTCTCAGCAAAACTTTGCAAATAGTATGGGTAGTCCTTGGTTTACGATTGTAATGCGGCCTGACCATTACAACCATAAGTTGTGATGGTTGTAAAATGGATCATCCATGCAATTGGCCCAATTTTATGATTAATGTTTGTAATGTTAAGCTAATCTGTTTGTTAAATGAATGCAATGGTCATTAAATGAATCCATTGTTTGTTATGACATGTTTTGCTAAAATCCAGAAGTAAACACATTTTGATACCAAAAGATAAATCATGGTCATGTGATCATGGGATACGGCAAATTGCCATAAATACAGGCTGGTTGCTAATTACATAAAATGTGGACACATGACTGCTAGGGAAATGGCTATCAAAAATTAGGAATGAGATCATAAGTACTTTTGGGGGAGTATGCCATAACTTTAAATGGTCACTAAGTGACCAGTTGTAAGTAGATGATTATTTGTATACAATCAGCATGCTGATAAAGCAAAACCTGAGAAATCGACAATATTTAGAATGTTCTTTTTTTAAAAAAAGCTAAACAGCAATGAACTAATCACTATGTAGAATTATAAGAACCTAGGCAGAATTAACTATCTTGTCTATCACATGGACTAATACTGTAACCATTCCTTTTTAAATAAAGTTGCAATAGTTGAACAAAAAAATCTGGCCAATCTCAGGAGGTAGCAAAGAGAGTTTTCTGCCCACTAGATCGGTCCTCCAGCCTAGCCCAGCTCATCCCAACCCTACTATAATTCCTATCCTTTGATGAATTTACTGCACATTTTCCAGTTCTACAATATCCTGTTTTGAGGTTTAGTTATTAGAATTCTATATGGTATTTCAACTGAGGTTGTGCTATACATTTTTTATGCAATGTTATGATACTGACAATATTGCTGGCAGGTTTTTTTTTCCATGTCAGTAACAAACTGAACATTTTTACTGAGTTTTTCACAAACCAAGCTCCTTTTCCTGTTTAATTCCATCAACTCAAAGCTCATAGTATTCTAGTATATAATATATCTGTATGAATTTTTTTATTGGTGATATTCAATACATCTATGAGTCATTTCAAATTGTTTTGATAAGTTCATTCAAGGAGTTAATGTGATTTGAACCACTAATTCTATATGATTTCGATGATCAAATCAAATTTCTAATTGATTTAAGGAAATTAGTTTGTGATAAAAAAATGTGCGCAAATGCAAAAGACCATTAAATGGACAGTTCTTTTTGAAAAATATGTGACCTGATCAATAAATTCAACAATTCAATTCAAAGAAGAGGTTGGAGAAAACTGCCTTCTGTTTGAATCTTCAAATTAAATATTCCCTTAATCCTAATATTTATGACCTAGTGTATGTTATTTTATAATTCCTTACAGAAAACATTCCTCCAGATTAAAAATATTATTTTCATAGTCATACACTTTTGATTTCTATACAGAATTTAGTACTGGTGGAAAATTTGGCCATTCAGTTTCAGATTCAGGTGACTTCTGCAATTTCAGTCCAACATGAACCTACTTATTCTTTAGATATATGTATTCCCATAAAACATCAGGCCAATAACCTGTCATGTCACATATTGAAGAGATACAGATATATATAAATACAACATATAATCTACTTCATACTTGATACACACCCCAAGAAAATGCTATCAAAAAAACACTGTGAGGTTCAGCAGAATACAGAAGAATGAAGATACTTTATCTAGTTCTTGCAGGAATTAATCAGGCATGGAAAGCATTTCATTTCCAAAGTTAGGCTTAGATCTAGACAGAAAACTATACAAAGAAAAAAAAACCCTACAGGTTTTGTTAAAATTTACAGAGTATTTTTTTTAAAAATAAAAACAGTGTTAGAACAGAAATTGGTGGTATTTTTCAAACTTGAGGCTTAAAATGTTCAGGCTTTCCATAAAGCAAAGAATAGCTTGAACAATACAATAAAGAAAGTTGGAGTATAAATATAAGGTTATTGTCATCTGAACTAAACTGATCAGTGAAACTTTCCTTTTTGCAATGTGTATGTTGTATTGTACACTTTGTATTCTTGATGTAATTTGGTTCCAGTGTGTAATTATGTAAATGTTCATTAGATCTAAAGTCAAATCAAAATGTTTCCAATGCAGCGAAAAGGATTCATACAACCATTATAGTAGATAAACCATTTTGTAGAGCAAGAACAGTTGTCTATAGTAATACTGCCCCACAGTCAGGTAAGACTTTTCATGTTGCTTGAAATTCCTGGAGATATATTCATTATTCAAGGAATTTTCAGTAAGACAAACATGACTGGAGAAACCATTTCCAGCATTAATTTTAGTGAACCACTGAACTTTGTTAATATTTTTTGCAGGGTCCAATTCATTTCCAATAAATTGTGCAGCAATGGCAGCAGAATGAAGTCCAAAAAGTCTGAAGACTGAAAGCCAGAAAAGGTCAAATGAAAAGAAGGGATCACTTGCCCTGCAATGCTGACACTGTTAAAATACTAACAAGAAAATTAAGCAGCAAAATCAGTTATAAAAAATAAAAAGAGTTCTTTGATCAATTCACTGAACAGAAGTAATATGACAAACAGGAAATTGCAAAGAATAACTATTTTGACTGTAGTGGAAATAGCAACTTAGGTAGCTACAGTTCAAACTAGATACAGAATATTTTCCTGGAACTTAAAGGAAAGGTATCCAGATGTCTAAACATTCGTTTCAATGTGGCTTTTATTTTGAGTTTGGCATGCCTTCAGAAAACGGATAGACAAGTTAGCTGGAAGACATTTTCCAGGATATTTACATAATTTCATACATATTTTATCCTTCTGCATTATTTTTTAGTGGAAGTTCTCTTTTAATTCTTGCATTCTCTTAGAGCATTACATACAGGTACAATTTATTGACATGCATCAAAATGCTTTGAGTAGTGAACAAATAGTCAAATCCCAAGATAGAGAGATTTTGTGGGAAAGCCTAACCTTTCAATATGTATTTTCTCCATAGAATAAAAGCCTACCAGCTCAAAGCTTATCAAGCATGATAGAAATACTATACTGCTCCTATATTTTGTCCAAGAGCTCTGAGACTCTCTTTAAAGAATATAGTGAATATTTGTAGTGAGACTTCGGTGTATTTCCTTTGTAAGTATTCTTACTGAAAATCAAATATTCTGCTTACAACATAGAGCAAAGTTAGTAAGAGAAGGGGAGGAAGTAGTTTTTCCAGAACAAAGTACATACAGTAAATAATAAATAAATAAATACACAGCAGAGGAAATGGACAGCTTAATTCAGAACTTCTGATTTACCCCACAGTGCAGTAAACAGACATGGCAGTCAATACATTTTGTCTTTTCCAACTATTTCAGTATAAGGAAACCACCTTATACTGGGCAAGTGTGTCTGTGTTGTACAAGAGCAATCAGCAATGTGCATTATTCTGTTACTGCTGTATCTACTAACTGGTGAGCACACGTCCATACCCAAAGATTTCACTGTGGTTTACACTGTGGTACAAAAACCCAGACCCCTGGCTTGTTTCTCACAGATTATTACTATTTGATTCCAGATGTTCTTGAAAATTTCAGTTTTTTGGTTTGGTCTTAGCTTGCTATCATGGCAGGAACATCCAGGTGGATTATGTTGTGTCTTTTCTAGTGATCATACAAAAGACATTGAAGAAAGATTTGTTGTTGCTGGTTTACTGAAATGTTTAGAAGAATAAGATCAAGGCATGCTTAACTAACCAAAAAGGATAACCCAATACCTCATACCCTGCCTCTTAAAATACCATACAAAGCCCATATTATTTTTGCTAATCTAGGCATATTTCAGTATTTTTATCAGACTGAGATAGTATTTAACACTGCAGACAGGATTATTTGGAGTGTCTATTGCTATTGGTGACTATGGTATAACCACAATTGTCTATCTACTTCAGAGACTGGTGCTTTTGGTGGTAAATCATAATCAAGCTATCTCCTCTGCCAGGTGGTAATCTGAGAATTACAGTTCTGACATCACTCATGTTAGCTGCTATTTACAGCTGCTAAACTTTAAACCTCTTTTCTACTCATCTAGTCAACACTCCACTTTCATATGTGGTTGGATGCAAGCGTTATTATAAGTAGTTTTCCACTTAGATTGCCCTCTGTAGATTCTTGGTTATACAGTTTGTCCAATAGCCGAATTTCATGTTATAGTTAGTGAAAATTCTTCAACTTCTGCTATTGTTTGTTCTGAACTGTTATTTTCAAACTCACCTTGCATTTTCTTTGTATTTTTTTTATCTTCAGATGTAAATAAGACTATTTGCATGATTGTGTCTCCTATTGAATTCTATTTTGTATCTGGTTCCCATCAGTTTACTTGAGTAGCTACTGTAACCAAAATCTCTTTTGTGGATTGAAAATAGACAGTATGTTTGATGATCAATGATGAGAATAAATTCCCTTCTGTGCAGGTAATGTTTGAAGCATTTAACACTAAAATTCTGTACTTCCCTATTTATGCTTTTTTCTCTCTCCATGGCTATAAATAAGCATAAGACAAAAGCTCTTAAGCATTTTCTCATTACCTATGATATAATCATGCAAATGTCTTCTTGTGAAGTGTCATAGGCCAATTTTACTAGGAAACATGGGTAAATGCTGTGAGCACTGTGTCCAATATTAATATTTTCTGTGTCTTGGCTCATGCTAGCAACCTCACACCACAAATAGAGTAATAAGTCCAGACAGTCCAATAAGGTAATCAAACGAAGACTTAAGCTTCTCTTCCATGAGCAAGCAGACAGGAACAAAATCGATAGGGCAAACCCTCTTGAAAACAGCATCGGGATATCCAGGAACTCGGAAGCCCTATACCTGTATAGCCCCTCCCCTCAAACGATTATCCACAACTCAAACCCACATTGTAAATTAAAGTTTAATTAACTAAACAGCTGAGTGGCAGTCCTGTTATGTCACTCAGGTGCACCACTGTACAGACGGGAGCCAGCTTCATACAGGAGACAGTCCGAGCCATGACCCCCAATGAATGGCAAATTGAACTTGACATTGTGCTTCTTATTTATACTGTTTTATTTACATACCATCTCAACTTGTAATGGACAGTTCAAGAGGAGGAACATATTAACTAAATTTGTCAGAAATTTGTTATTATAATTAATAGATTCCAAAAAGGATTGTAGATTTTACTCATCTTATACCTTTGGGACATTCATGAATGCTTGAATGTTCTCTCCCCATCTATTCATGGAGCAATGGTTTTACAGAGGCTATTCTTAGGGCTCCCAAAATTGCCCACACTGCTGGACTCAGCACCAGCTGTAGCTTCTGAATGTTCTTCAAGGGTAGCCCCATGTAGAGTGCATTACAGTAGTCCAGCTATGAGATGACTAGGGATGGAACAACTGAGCACTGGGAGTCTTGACCCAAGAAAGGCAACAACTGGTGCACCTTGCATATACAACATAACAATAGAATTGGGGCACACTGTTTATCAGCATCTGATATTATCATAATTATGGATATGTACCTGATAACGTATTAAAACTAAAAAGTATAGATAGGACATAGAAAACCATACATAAATTCTAATGGAATTAGGACAGGGTACATTCAGACTAAGAAACTGAGCAATTCCTGGGTCTATATATCTGTGTAGCAGGAAGATTCCTGTTTGGGAGGGGCAAATGGTCTTTTAGAAGGGCACGCATTAAGCTTCACTGTTTTCCAGATTATCTTTAGTTAGGGGGTTGATTTGTAACATAAGCATTGCTGATGATCCAACTCTGTTCTCAGCAGATACTCTGTTTTTAAAAATCAAAATAGCCGAAAGTAGTATAATTCAGGAAAAGGATTTATTGCACAGGGCACAAAAATTGCCCAGCAGCAACAAATGAACCGCAATGTTAGTATAGAGAAATATGAGTATTAACACTGCTTATAAAATTAACTTGTTTTGTTGGAAGCTAACAGGATTCACACAATGATAGCTCATATAAATATGGTTATTATTTATGAATTTCAGGATGATAGATTTTAGAAGAGAATCCAGCTGCGATGCATATTCCCCTCTAGAGTACAGTTATGATTTTGATTTTTTAAAAGTTCTTTGAATACAAAGTATTGTATTCTGATTTATGTCTGGGCATTTTTTTAATATAGCTATGTTGTAATGTTCCTATTATCACTATTGTCACAGTGACTGCAAAATATATGTAAGCCTCACACTGCTGGCTTCAATATATTCACTTCCTTTCTCCCACCGCACACATATACAAAGTAGAGAAAATGATGTGCAAGTATATCACTCAGAAACAACGCCAGAAAGTTTTGGTCTCCATCTAACATAAACCACAGAGATGATTGGCAGTTTATAAAAATAGGATTCCAATATTATTGACATAGCTCTATGGAAACCTAGTGATAAATACATAGGATTTGACTAGATCCTACTATTCAAGGAAATGCACAGAAACTGGAGCAAATGCTTCCAAAATCCTACCTTTCCAAAGATGTATGCACTAGGATTGCATTATGTTTCCCAGATGGCAAAGCTGGACACAAATCTCTACATAATTAATTTAAAATTTAAATGAGCATTTTTTTGTTTTTAATCTAATTCTAACCCCACCCAACCCCAAAACAGATTTGAAATACCAAGCAATCAACAAATATGCTGAACTGGCTTCCCTCTACCACTGTTGATGAGATTGAAAAATATTGATATCATGTATCAAGTTCTTGAATTTAAAGTGGTCTTTAACATACTGCTAAAAGAGTGAGAGAAAGTGGGGGGAAGCTGTAACACACAAAACTGTGCAAATTAGAATGTTTAAACTGTTCAGGGCTGCTTTGAAATTGTTTCACCGATTTAATATTTATATTGGGATGGGTGGATGGGTCCTTGTTTTATTTTTGTTTTGGTTTTTTTGACAAAATGAGAAAAATGCATTTAGAGTTGATTAATTCTAATTTCTACTTTCATGTAATACTGGGAAATATTTTGTGCTGAAAGCTCAAAGAAGTCTACTGTGCTTTTAAAACAGCTCCCTTTCGTTTTCAAATTTCTTGGAGCTTTCAGCAGCCTTGAAAACTGTGCCCTTTTTTTGCTAAGAACTGGTTCGGTTTTTCAGTTAAACCGTGAGGACCTTACACAAATGCAGAGTTTGTTTTGCACAGGTTGTTCGAGAGAGAGAAAAAGCTCTTTCATTTTAATATTTTTGGAGAACTATTGATGTAAGATCAAAACTACTTTAAATGCTGTGGACCCAAATCTTGAAGTAATACAATACAGCAGCATTGGGACAAACATTGCACAAATAAGGCTCTGTCTGTTAAAGCACATAATAAGCTGGCAATACCATTCCCATTTCAGAACTGTCATAACACCAGTTGTTTTTCCTTTCTCTAATTCAGAATGTCTGGATTTTACTAACCAATTTTTCCCTTGAGAAAACAACATAAATATTGTACCAAGAATCATTAAGCATTCTGTGAATACAAGCGTTCCAAATGTTCACTATTTTTGGAATGCTGCCTCCTCCTTCTCCTCTTCTACTTCCTTTTTTCCTCTACTTCCTTTCCTCCTTCTATTCTTCTTCATCTTACTCCTCTTCCACTTCTTCTTCCACATTTTCTTTCTCTTCTTCCTCCTCTACCTCTTCCTTTTTTTCTTTTCCTCCTCCTGCTCCTTCTCGTCTTCTTCCTCCTGCTGCTCCTCCTCCTCCTCCTTACACCCAATGAGATACACATCTATTTATTTCTATTGCTCATGACATTAAAACTTTGTGTTTCAAATTCATCACATTTGCTACACATGAAGTAGGGATAACCACTGCATGTATCAAATTAGGTGCAGATTGCTTAAAATGTTATGCTTAAACTTTTGGCAAGGTAATTCAGTTACATCATATGGTAATGATACTTTTATATATGAGGAAAACCCCTATCCTGAGATTCCTGGGTTTTTTCCCTAGTAAATTAAAAGTATTGTACAAATTCAAGTTTATTCTTAGCCATTCACTATATAGCAAGATCTTTTTTTAAAAAAAGTAACAGCATAGTGATGAATTTAACAAAAACTTTCTGTTTTAACTGATGTGAGGTATGCAAAATAATGTACAGCATGCAATGTTGTTAACTGACATTAACTGATGTGAGGTATGCAAAACAGTATAGTAAATGGAAACGGGCCCATTTCTGGCCTTCCGGCACCTCCGGGAGGCCCATTTTTCACCTTCCTCGAGCCTCTGCTCAGGCCCTCTACTTACAGTACCTAGTATCCAAAACGCCACATGGGGACTCCTGGGAGAGGCGCAGCGCCAGCCAGGACTGGGATTTACCGGTTTGCCAAACTGGACAGAATCTTAGCTAGAATCTGTGCGAACCTGTAGCAGCCCACCCCTGCACACAACCACTACATAGGTATAGTCCCACAGTTGCATGAAGTCCCACAGTTGCATGATTGTGGAAGTGCATTTTAAAATGGAAGAATAAAACCAAAATTTGGGGAGAAGATAAAATATATGAGCTGTTGTCTTCTTCCCATTTATCCTTTGGCTTATGTTGAACTTAACATTCAAATGCACCTTTCTTTCTTTGATCCTGCAGTTTCTTCCTTTATTCTCATGGCCACTACTCTTCTCACCACACTGGTCTTCCTCTCAGTAACCTTTTAAAATGTTTCATTCCTCCTGCTATTCCTGCTGCTGCTTCCTTAAGGCTTGATGGAGATTCTTTGGGCCATTTGAAGCTTCTTTCTTCCCATTATCCTCCTCTGGATAGTCATGCTCTCCCTTGCAGAAGCTTCTGTTTTAGCTTGTTTTCTACTTGTCACTTCAATTTGTCCCCCCTCCTTTTTGGACACCTGTTTTTTTCTAATGCCCTGATCCTAATCTTCTTGTGTCCTCTTCTTTCTCTCTAAAGCTCTGGTTATAATTCTGGTCTCCTGTGTGCCTCTACCTTTCTCAAGACTTGCCTTTCCCATTTCCTTGCTCTGTCCTTGTAATAATTGTCTCTGCAGTTAATGCTTGGTTCATCCTTTTCCTTCTGCCTCCAAAGAAGAAATTGGCACTTTTGGTCATTCAGAGTGATTAGAACTATTTCAGAAAGCTATGAATGCCACAGATAGAAAGGAGATTTTGTGGGAAATAATCTGGGCAAAGGAAGATGGGTGTTGGGGACAGAGAATGACTTATATGAGAGCTGGGTTATAAATCACTCTATGAAGAAAGAAAAATAAAGCTTGTTTTATTGGGAAATCTTGTTTCAAAGTCTTACAAAAGACAAAAAACAAAACTCTGGCTTCTTTATGCAAAAGACTAACACAGTTTCCCCTCTGAACTATTCATTTTTCAACATTTCAAATCTGCCGTATTTCATTTATGAAATTCATATGGATAAGAACTGCTATGGAAAAGAAGAGAGAAAGATAGGAGCTACATATAGCTGTAATTTGAAGGACTATTTGTCCAATTTTGCAGCCAGAATATTTGAAAGTGACCTGATTACCAAGCAGCTATCCATCTAAAAGAGAAGTGTTGATAAACACCTATTTTAGGGCACCCATCCAATGTCTCTTAATTGCTAGATTGCATTTTTCAATTAAATAAAGAACAAAAGAGAAACAGCCATCCCTCCTCATAATATGGAAGGAGATTAACAGATTCTAATCCTTTATTTGATAATCTGATTAATCAGTGACATGAACTTTGGAAAAATTTGGAAATTGGAAATAAGCACCTTTGAACTCAAAACATTGCTTACTTCTGAAAAAAAATGTTGGGATGATGTTTACACAATATACATTCATAAACAAAACTATTCAAGGAAAGAACAAAGGACAGTCTGTATTTAGCTGAACATAAATTCCAAGTGCAAAATTAGCAAACTGGTATGATATAATAGATATTTCTTCAGAAGGATTAAACATTTACAAACATCTATATAATTTAATCTCAGATAAAAATGTGTGCCTACACTGCCCCAATGTGCCATTAGGTGACAGCAGCTGGGTAGTGCTGTACCTTGGGCACATGTAGGGGGAGATGTGGTCTCACCTCTATAAAAGGAGCTTGCACACTCCTACACATGTTCATTTTACAGATATAGTATCAGCAGAGACACCTTATCTTTTTACTACATATAATAAACTGTTCCTGTTTGAACCTGTCTCTGTGGAATGTAGCTGATTCCAAGATCTCAGGCAGCTTCACCCCAACATCGGCATTTAAATAGAGAAAAAAACATGGCGGTTGGTAGATGTTAAAATGAGTAACATTAAAAAAAAAATAAGTCACATAATCACATGAATGTGCAAAATAATGTTATTTACATGGACTAAAGAGAGGTTCCTCATGAATTATATTTAGAATTCAACTGTAACCAGTCAAGTCAGATGCTGGTTCAGATGTTTCTACATAAAATGAGGCAGTACAATCTTGGATCAGGCTCCAAAAACACACATAATTACTTCTAAGAAGTCTCCCTTACTATAGGTAGAACCTTACCAAACTAAAGCAAATTATTTACTTCATTAAAAAGTATACTCTGAGAATATCTGGGAGGAGCTGACTGACTCTATCAAACTATCTGAACTTTGTTTCCTTTTATTCTTCTAGAATGCACATTTTCCTTCCTGGAAATTCAGACTACAGATCCAAGAGTTTCTAATACTGCTGTGATGTAAAATCATAGCATGAAAAAAATTGATCCTCATGGAATCTTTTTTATTTTTATATGGGGCATGGTAAACCAAATCCTAATGTACAGGATTCTTTTAAAACATTTTAGCTGATAAGCTTAGTTTATCAATAAAGCTGATAAAGAAGTTGTCCAAAATATCTGTCTTTTATGTAATAAATTATTTCTGACTGACTCTTGAGATACTTTTCCAATTTTTTGATTGTTTATACCTAGCTTTCCCCCCCCCCTTCAATATCAGGACAGATAAATTGAAGGTTAGCAGAGAAAAGCATTATAACTCACATTAAGCTCTTTTTCATTTTCCTCTTAATCATGGCATGAACATACACTGCCTGGTATTTTCAAAGAATTTGTCTGGTTTTATATGGTGTCTTTATATATTGCATTCATATGGGTTTAACAATCTTTTAAAATAACTCTAGTGCTGTTTTTAAACTATGCTTTCAGCACTTCTTTCAAAGAATGCTAGGCTTATATTTTAAGAATCAGAGTAGTGTTTTCTTCACAGAGATGACTACCATTCTGCTGCACAGAAAGTTGATTTTAAGCAGAAAATAGAGCCACATTCTGCCAGTTGGGTGTTCCTGCTTCTATCGTCAATGAGAGCATTACCATTTTTTCTACTGCTTCTGTCTAAAATAAAGCATGTTTTTACTCTTTGTAAGGCATGCCATTGGCGTAAGATATGCCATTTTGTCTATTCCAAAGGCTATTGGCAGTTGCGGCTAGCCATAACCACTTACTGACATCACTGTAGTTCCAGCTGTAGGCAAGGATGCAGAGTTTGCTATCTGATGTTCCTTCCTGCTTCAGGATGTTCCTTCTCTGAATCGATCAACTGTGAGTTGGGTGGTCTTTGGTACAGGCTTCATATTAGATTTGAATTCAGGACTAGCCTTGGAGTCTCTTACTCAGTTCGGCAAATATTAAACCAGACATTATAAGCACCTATATAGAACCCTACAAGCTTTCTCCACTTCATGTTAAGAAGAGTATAAAGAGCAGTGAATGGTGTATGTTTTTCCCAGGTGATGTTTGGTGAAAAAAATGAAGCCTTTCATTACTTTCTGTAAAGGTATATGGGAAGGACCTTGGGAGATGGAGTGAAGAGATGCTATCCAGGGAACAGTCAGGTAAGAGGCAGCATAGCCGACAGCTAGATAGACCTTGGAACAAGAAGGTCAGAAGGGACTCTCCTAGTTTCTCAAAACGTAAATGAGATAGTGGGAGATTTGAACTGTCAGAGTTAAAAATTGTGATATTTAGCTTTATAATAAAATAGAATTAAATCATCTGGTCATGTTTTCTGTTTGGTCTGCCTGGTAAGGCTGGCACTTCACTTAAGCGGCATTAAAACTTTGAAATCAGCACCATTTGCTGACCTCGGGCAGAAGAGTGACAGGAAATGAAGGGAGCACATTTTATGTTGAAATAATTTTCGGCCAGCTCATATAGTAGAGGATAATGTTTTAATATAGTGCTCTTGCTGTTCCATTCTCTTGAGAGAGTGTATCTTATCTGTCTGTTTTATGAGAAACCAAAAGAGGATCCGCACTTCTTCGCCAAATGCAGCTACTCTTTCCTCAAAGAGTACCTTGCTGTTTATAACAACTTTATTCACACTGTATTGATCAAATATTGACTTTATAAAAATAGTCAATTTTCACAAAACTGTCAATTTAAGAAAGAAAAATAAAAACATTCTAGTTACACTTTAGGAGATTGGAAAATCAATGGCAAGTTTTCATATTTCTTAGCAATACACAATAAAGATTTTGTTCAATCTTATATGGTATCATAGACTTGTAAACCAAGGTTCATATAACTAAATTTGACTCATTCCTTCAAGTCCACCTAGGATTGAAATGGATGTATCCACTCAGGCATTCAAGAAATGTAGCTTTCACAATCATTTTATAGAAATGCTAGCAAGAAAAAAAGGACTTATTACCAGGCATTTTTTTTATCAATAATACGTTGTCCCGGGATGACCACTGAATGTAAGTACCACATTCTCTTAGTACTACAAAATGAAGGACTTGATAGGTTGCATCCATTGCACATTTTGGGCAGAAGATACTATGTTATCACTCCAAAAATGATAATTATGGGGAAAATGAGATGAAATATAATCTTGCTTTTCAGAGATATTGGATTTATATTTTACTCTTGAAGGATTGTTAAAAGGCCTAGAAAAAGAAAAGGGTTATTTTGTGAAATGAATCCTGTTAGTGCTCATTATTACAGGGAGATGATTATCCTTACCAGCATAATGTGCAATCATCCCCCCAAAGAAGCCTCAAATTAATGATAACTTTCCATTTATATTTAATCAAGATCAAATAAGGCCCATTTGATCACATCTGCTTTCTTTCAAAATAGTGTGCCATCTCTTCATTCTTATGAAAGTCAAAGGAAGCATGCTTGACCTATCATGCTTGGTGCTGCAAGATATTATAGTTGCTTTTCTGTGCAGCTTCTACCCTTCCATTGTGATCTTCCCAAATAATACTAGTTAATGCTGCCTTGACTTTGTAACTCACATTACCAATCATCTATGGTTGGATAGCCTTTCTCTTCCTATGAAATGGACAGGTAGAAGCATGGATTGAACCATCAGATTCAATTTTAATTTTGACCTAACAAGTGAATTTTCGAATGCTAAAACAAATGCTTTAACAATAATTTATTAAAAAAAATACAGAATAGAGAGGGAAATCTCATGTTTAAGTTCACCTGAATATCAGTACTATTAATTCCCATTTTAAACAGAATGAGTGATATAAAATATACATTAATATTGAGGATCTGGCTGTATTGATAATGATTAGCAAGGCCATAAAAAATAGGAAAGGAAAGCATAATGAAAAGATTACAATCAGGAAATATAACAAGGGAAGGTTGCTTAATGAGCCTATTGGTACCAAACTACATTATTCATAGGGACTTCTGATTAGAGACAAATGTCAATTGTAGCACACATTCCTGGGTGGCAATTTTTCATTTACATTTCAAATAAATACTTACCCATTCAGATTTTAGCTGAGCAAACTGTAATTTCAATATTTAGCACCTTTTTGCCACATAGGCACATATACATTATCATTCAGTTATATCAGAAGATTATTTTGCAGCTATTTGGGGCAAAACTTATGGAGTTTTGAAAAACTGAAATAAATAAAGCTGTAGTAACACACTTGCGCATTTGCAGATTGTACATTACTATCAGAGAAAATCTTATATCTTTATTCTTTACTAGCTGCTTACCCGGCCTTGCTCGTTTTTTTTTTTTAATTGGACTGGGAACTTCGTTCAACATTCTTGCATCCTCCCTCCCTCCCTCCCTGCTTTCTCCCTTCCTCCTCCTCCCCTCACCTTCCTTTCTTCACCTGCTTCT
>JANHGC010009187.1:132924-144049 GCA_027560395.1 Boaedon fuliginosus
CGCCCTCCCTCCCTCTTTCTCTCTCTCTCCCCCGCCCCCTTCCCCTGTGTGTGTGTGTGTGTGTGTGTGTGTGTATGATGTTGTTTTGATTAAGCACCTAACTTTCCAAATACAGCCAGGAAGAATGCATCTAAACCGAGCAGGACACAAGCAGCTCCTTCTGCCAAATGAAGCTTGTCTATTGCAATGGGCTCTGATCATGCGTCATTGGACTAAATGGAAGAGGGGGAGGTAATGCATAGAATCACTGCATTATCTGTGAATTGCAGGCATAAAATCCAAATGATAAAATAAGGCATGCCTTTTCTCCCATCCTGCCTTTTATATTCCCATCTGGGAGACACACATTAAGCTGTACAACTGAGTACTGAGCTGTATCCCACTGTGTTCCTTCCTTGCATGCCCATATTAAGGAATGCCTCATCCACTTGTATGTGTCGCAGAATAAAGGATTATTTTTCTTTTCCTCTTTCCTTCTGAATGTATGCCTTTAAAAACATATTCATTTGCTTTAGCAAGGGGCATATGTCATTATTATCTTTTTTTAAAAAGTAATCTTGGTGCCTAAGAGATTAATATAATAACATGTTTTTCAAATATACATATATATAACAGCTTCTAGTATGTTTCAAGTAGGGAAATCTCCAGGAGCCAGGTAATTTAGATTTCCTGTAGTCCTTTTAGTGAACTCATAGTAGCAATTAATTTCAGATCTTTAGTCTAAGAGGCATTTCATAATTAATTTCTCAGCATTTACCACATACAGGACATTACTTTAAAGTGCTATGTCATTAACACCCCCCACACACACACACACACAGACCTCCCCCCCCCCATAAAGAATAGGCATACTGATCTACATTTTTCCATGCTGCCTTAGCCAGAATGGACTCGAGGGATATTATCTTATTCAGAAAGAACCTTTCAAGGTTGAATAAAAGAAATGGTGCAGGGTCCCTGGGAGAGGGAAGTGATCATCATTTTCACCTTCAACTCTTCTTTGATGTGGCAGAGTCAATTTTTAATCAGCAGCCATCAGACTGGGCTTCATTTCGCCTTACAAAGTCCTATTACGCTGCCACTTTCTGGAAGGAGGTGATAAGGACAACGCTCTTCTTTTTCTGTTCATAGAGCCCTGCATATGATGAGTCCCTTTGGAGAGGCTTGATAAAAAAAAATGACAGAGTATGTAGGGGAAAAGGTCACTCTTTCTCTGCCAGAATTAACTCTTCAAGACAACAAACTTGAAGTGAGTGCATTTGTTTTCAGCAACCAGGATGTTCTGAATGGGAGATGTAGCTCTGATGAGGAATAGGTTAAACTAACTATAGTTTAGGGAATGAAATTGAAACCCAGAAGTCTCTGTTAGGGAAGGAAGGATCAGGAATATATATTTTTTTAAAAGGATAGATTTTATGTCAGCCAATCTCCTTTGGATCAGAGCATGCTAATTTGAACTAACACAGGATTCTTCATCATTAGTAAGTCATAATATGTAAGCTGAAATTGTAAATATTGTAAATGAGCAGCAAATTGCAAAATGAAAACATCTTTCACCAAGTTGTTTTATCTTCAATAGATTGTAATTTCCATAATACCTAGGAAATTGTAATCCTAACATCTGGAAAGCAGTTTGAAGAAGACTGAAATGCAACATCACAAAAACACTTTATCAATATTTATACTGGATCTTAAGTGCAGATGCAGAATATAATGATCCAAAAAGTAATATTTTAAAATATATATTTAAAAGTTTTCATTTTTTTTTTAAAAAAAGGACTTCAACATCCTTGATTGCAATACTCATGTACTGTATATCAGTACAAAATAAATAAAAGAACACATTCTACAAAAATGAGTGAGAGGAAGAGAAAGACAGAGATCTCCTATGTACCTTTTGGCATCTTCTATCTTCATTCAGATTGGGTAAACAGTTATCCTTTGCTTTCAAACATTTTCTCTCCCCCATCCTGAAATTTCCAGTGCATCTTTTGTATTGATTTTTTATTACCACATTTCAATAATAGCATTGTGAACCGCATCAAGACATAATTGTATGGAAGGGATATAGAAAAATCACGAACATATATACAATATTTTTAAAAGCTTTATAACCTTTTAGTATCATTTATTGTAGACAGTAGTCTTAATTGCCTGCTGGAAATGGATGAGTTCTGGGAATTATTTGATAAAATGATGTTCCCAGTCTCCATCGTCACATTCCTTGATATAATCTCATTAAAAATACCGGGGCACTAGGTGAGGGAATATATAGGGATGCTAAGTGCATTTTAAACAGCAGCATCTAAACTGATGACCTAGTTATTACAGAACAAAGCATCAGAAGATGGATTTTCATGCTAAAATAAATCAGGTTTCTTTCTCAAGTAATATTACAATTGTTAACATGGTTTTGGTCATTTCCTTTTCCTAAGGGGAAAAATTAATTTTTTAACCACCTAAATATTGATTTGTTATTTTGGGGAATAAGATGTCTGTCTCTGTATGTGTGTGTGTGTAGAAATTTTTATTTGCCAAAAGACCACACAAGTTTACAAAAACCCTGCTTTCATTAGCTATAATTACTGCAAAGAGATGGGGAAAATGTACGCCAAGTTTTTCTCTCTCTCTCTCTCTCTCTCTCACTCACTCTCACTCTCACTCTCTCTCTCTCTCTTTCTCTCTCTGTCTCTGTCTCTCTCTCTCTCTCTCTCTCTTTCTGTCTCTGTGTGTGTGCGTGTGGCTTCCTTGTAACAGAAATGCAAGCTATGGTAAAACTATAATTCTCTGGAGAATATATACTCATCACCCAGCCAAATAAGCAGGGGAAAGTCATGCTGAGTCCAACATATGAAATAATTAGATTTTTATACAATTGAATTTCCTGTTATAAATTGCAAGAGATCCTTCTGTAAAAGCTAAAGGGAGTGTATAGCCTGGTATAGATCATGTTCTATTGATCATCTTCTACAAAGGTAGCAGTTCTTTGAAATTAAAATACTTCCCTGTTTAATTATCAATGGGATCAAACAAAATCTCAGAGCTTGCCATAGTTCATATCAGTACAATAAGTAATACTAATTTATCTGCTTATATTTTTTTTCTCTTTAAAAGTTGATCACTGAGATTTATGAAAAGAAAATTGTCCCCCGGTGGTTATGAAGGATGTAGCAATTATTTATACAGAGCATCCCTTTAGTATTTTAGCAAGAGGTCATGACTCAAGTTGTAATCTTTGTGTATATTATTTGGATGAGAATAAACTTGGTGGGACTTATTTCTTAGTAAGCATGCATATGATTAAGCTGTCAGTTCATTTATATTGTTGACTCTTTGTGTGCATGTGTCTATGTGAACAAAAATTACTTTCAATTCACCCTGTCTTAACTCATGAAGTGTTGACATAGTTGCAAATGTTCTTTGTGTTATGAGAGGCTGGAGCAGCTTTGAATTTTTGTCGTGAATGTTGCCAGATGTGTGCTTCAGGAATAGCATTTTTTTTTTAAAAAAAAAATTTATTTATTTATTTGTTTGTTTGTTTAATCGTACTTCTATGCCGCCCAATTCCCGAAGGACTCTGGGCAGCTTACAACATTGGATAAAACATAATACAAAGTAATAAACAGAGACAATATAAATAATTACAATTAAATTAAAAATATCATGTTAAAAATCTCTAAAATTGCATTGTTTTCTTCTCCTATGCATCTCAACATTATGCAACATGGCACAACCTTCTCTGGAGGCTCCAGAGAGAAAAAAATTTCATGTGGCAATATTTCCAGATAGGGCTTTGAATACCTGAAAGCCATTTACAGTAGAAATCTCTTTGAAAATCTGAATATTGTATATTCTCAGGTCAAAAAAATAAAGAGGTAATATGGTGGAGCAGAGACTTTCCGCATGAATGTCACATGATATCTCACTGGAGCTACTCCAATTTCTGGAGATTTCCACAGGGTTACCATACTAAAGAGACTTGTAGAACCCTTTCCAACTTACAAATTGTATTAAATTATGAGACAAAAGCTGAAGTTCATTTCATCAGATCTTATTGTTAATTAGAAAAGATGCTACTAGGCTCTTCTAATTTCCTGTTATCAGATACTAAAATACATTGTGTCAGATCATTAGTTAATTCTTTTCAGCATCTATTCCTCCACATTTATCCTGTGTGAAAAAGGAACAGGCAATCCATAGGTTGCAGGGAAATAAGCGTAATGGTTGAAATGAAAAAATGGTAACAATCTAGCTTTACAAGTAAGCTTGAAGCAAATGTTCATTAAGGAGTGCACAGTAACCTTATTGCAAAGATCTAATTTACCAAATGCCATACAAGAGAAGTTCTGCTTGCATAAAATGGGTATACCTTCTGTCCTCCACAAGCTACAGTTCTAAATTGCCTTCAGAAGATGCCCAGCTTTCTAGAGCAGTGACAGCTAACTTTTTCAGCACCAAGAGCCCAAAGTGTATACGTATGCGCACATTCCCAAAATGCAATGTGTGTGTGTGCCCCGCACATGCCCTCTGATCCCCATGCATGTGTATGCAGCCCCCATGCATGCACTCTGCCCCCTGCACATGCACGGCAGAGACCCAAAGACCAGCTGACCAGTGGGAGGCATGCGTGCATATGCGCAGCAGAACTGAGCTCAGGTGACGGCTCACATGCCCAGAGAGAAGGTTCTGTGTGCCACCTCTGGCACGTGTGCCATAGATTTGCCATCATGCTCTAGAGTATTTCTGGAGGGTGCAAGTGTGGATAGAGTGCTGGTAAGGATCACTTTGCAAATATTGGTCTATTCTGTTTAACTCTCTGCTTTCAAGTACAGATCACCAATGTAATATATTCTTGCTTTAATTTAAAATCCATAGAAGGAAATAATACTCTAAAAAACATACAAATACTATTGATTAGAAAAGCGACTTTTAGTTCCGCCTGAGGTCCAGATGAAAATTTGTTAAAAAACTAAATATTTTGGTCAATGATACAGAAATAATCTTTCTCCCATATAACATAAAATAATGAATAACAGGAATAATGAATTCCTCAGAGATCTGCTAAATATTTCCTTATAATTGATAATGACTTCTTCATGGTTCATTGTACAGTGATAATATTTTATTATTTATCTTTGAACCCCATAGTTGGACTCTGGCTTTGATACATCTGATTAAGGTCTTTGTTCAAATGCAGGATACTCTGTTAAGTGGTCTAAGTTAGAACTGATGTCCACATGTTAATATTTCTTTATTCATATATTTTGATTATCTTTTTAATATATGTATTGGATTTATTAATTATTTAGGCATTCTTATCCCAAACAATAGTTCTCAAACAACTGTAATGAATATGAATAGGGCATATTAAAAAGGTTTTTCTGGACATTGATAGATAAGAGACATTAACTCTTACCCTTTGGGACAGGATAAACACTCTTAAAATGAAAGTAGTTCCCATGATACCTTACATTTTTCATGGAATTACTTATAAACATATTCAGAAGATGTTTTCAAAATTCACTATACAGTTCTATAGATTTCTGTGGTTCTGTCTTCCTACGTTCCGAAAATATTGTTGAAAAAAGATATTACTTTTAGTAATAATTTTAGTAATAGTTTTTAGCTGTATGGATTTTATTCTTACTGTATTTTTATTGCATTTTTAACATGTTGTTAGCCGCCTCGCGGTCCCCTTGATCAGGGAAGAGAGGCAAGGTATAAATTTAATATAAATAAATAAATAAATAAGCAAGCAAACAAACAAACAAACAAACAAATAAATTACTGTCAGTTGGAGTTGGAGATTCAATATTTGAATGTTATATTATACATACATTTTGAATAGTACCAAATTCTGGATATTTTCATTCAATTAAAATTCTTCTTCCTAGACCTTTTTGGAATAGTCATATATAACATCTTTAGTTAATTGAACAGCTTTAGGTACAAAAAACCCAGCAGATTTGTATATCTCCAGTTACTATTATGCCAATTTGAAAACTGAAGAATATTACATCTGAAACAATTAATTTTGATCCATTTTTCCATGCTAAATTAATGTTATGAGGTTATGCAGACTTTAAAAATGATTAAAAATGGATTTATGGAAGATCAGGATAGATATGGGGTTTTTAACCATAGTCAATTTAGCGGTCTTAATGATGAGTTACACCTCTCCTCCGTAAGCTGCATTGGCTTCCAGTAGTCTTCTGGGTGCAATTCAAGCTGCTAGTAACAACTTTTAAAGCCCTTAATGGCTTAGGAGCAGGGTACCTTCGAGACCGCCTTCTGCTACCTCATGCCTCCCAGCGCCGAGTTAGGTCCCACAGAGTTGGCTTGCTATGGATCCTGTCAGCCAAACAATGTCGGCTGGCGGGCCCCCGTGCTAAGGTCTTCTCTATGGTAGCACCAACCCTCTGGAACCAGCTCCCAGTGGAGATCAGGACCATCCCCACCTTGTTGGCCTTCCCTAAAGCCACAAAGACCTGACTCTGTCAGATGGCCGGAAACGGATGTGCCCTCCTTTTTTGAATGTGTTGATTGCTGATTTAGATTTTTTAAATTGTCTAATATTGTATTTTAAATGTTGTTAGCTGCCTTGAGTTCCCCCTGACCGGGGAAGTGAGGCAGGGTATAAATCTAAATAAATAAATAAATAAATAAATAAATAAATAAATAAATAAATAAATAAATATCAAAAATAAATAAATAAATAAATAATATAAAATTATGCATATACCCACATACCTACATCTGTCAGATGGTCCAACCAGGTTGCAGTCACCATCTTGGCTGGCTTTGGTCCACGCCTCTGCAAGACCTGGTAGAACGTCTTTGTCTCCAATGGGAAAGAATGTTTTTTTGGCTACCCATCCCCAGCTTTCTCTATCTCTGCCCTTAGGTTCTCACAGCTCCAACCGGCCTGGCTGTAGCAGCCCTGAAGGTGCTCCCAAATTGGCTCCAACTTAAAAAATGGCTTTAGGGCTGATGCTTAGACCTACAGTATATATCGCTTCACAGTGCTTTACAGTGTGGTAAAGTTTGATACTGAATGGAGTATGACTATGCTGGCTCTTTCTAAAATCTACAATGATGTCCTTTATTTTATTAACATTTAGAACCAGGTTACTTTTATTGCACCAATCCACCAGAGCCTTCACCTCTTCCCTATAAGCACCTTCATTGTCCTGGATAAGAGCCACTACTGCCATGTCATCTGCAAACTTCATAATGTGATTCATAGCAGATTTGGCACAGCAGTCGTGGATCATCTAGGTGAACAGTAGCAGATTCAAGACACAGTCCTGTGTGGAACTCATACTCAAGAAAATGAAGTTGGAAACTTTTTTTCCACTCGCGCAAACTGGAAGGAGTAGAAGATGCTGACTATTGCATCTGTTTTACACTTGACTAGAGCTTCAGTGTTTTCATTCAGAAGCCACACTGCAGAGTCATTTCATGGAATTTCCTTTCTGGGATGATAAGTGTATAATCAAAAATCAGGTTGTGCAGAAAGATAATATAGATTCATGCAATGCTCCTTAGGTTTAGCATGGTGGTTTTCAGATTTGTAATAGGCATTCAGGATTGTGTAAGGAACATTAACTTCTATGTTAACTACTACTTTTGAGGCAAACAATTATAAATGTATTGCTTTTAAATTATTCTAAAAATTCATAGTGTCGATGGAAGATCATTCATTTTACAAAGAAAACACCAATGGCTGAAACTTTAATTTCTGTCAAGATGACTTTCAGTTGCTTTTATTCAGAGTAACAAATGCTGGTTTTTATTATAGAAGCTTTTTGCAAAGTGAAAACATACAATTTTAAAGAAAAATAGAAAATAGAAAAGTAAAAGAAGTGTAAGTAAATAGAAATAAATGAAATAAAAAACAAAAGAAAAGAAAGAAAAGAAAGAAAATGATATAAAGAAGTGAGTTCTTATCATATTTTCTGCAGTTATAAATGCATTCATATTTTATCCTCTTTCTCTAGGTACATCATAGCTCCCATCTTACCATCTTCTTCCTAATAATCAAACCCATAAATCACAACATCATTTTTTTTCATTTTCAGCAAAAAATCCATTAAACTTTCCAGTCACTATCAAATTAGATGTTGTCTTTTTGATAATCAAGCAAGTCAGACTAACATAGGAATCTGGTCATTTCTTTTCAGACAGACACATTTTTTTAAGGAATACACTTGTGCCAACAATATTTCATAGCTTATGCATTAAATAAATTGTTGTCGACAAAAGCTTATTCCTTTTTAAAAATGGGTTCATCTGAAAAGAAGCCACCCAATTCCGGTTAATTTTTGCTTACTATAGATTAACCAAATCTGCTCCTAAAATGCTACCAATTCCTATTTGAGCACCATCACACGGAGGAAGTCACCGCAAACAAAACTGCAGGCTCTGAATCCATGTCAGAGCATAAGTGATTTTGGCACTGACCTGGGATGTGAGCAGATTTGGCCTTTCCGTTTCGCCCCAAGCATGCAGTTTTATCTTGGCTTTCTTCTTACAGAAATTGCCCTTTGCTGCGAGAAATTAAATGGCTCAGCTGGCAGAAAAGCAAAACCAATATTGACATTTTGATGGAACAGATAGAAAATGAGCTGGTTTCAGAAGCTGTCAACAATTAGGAACAGACTGTGCTGGGTAAATCCCAAAACAAAGATTCATGCTCTGATCCTTCTTCAACCACTGAGGCTTCATATTCACCAACCTAGGCAAGCATAGTCTTCCACCCCCAAGAATATTGAACTATAACATCTATCATCCAGACCTAAGGCCTGACAAGGAATAAACCCACCTGTTAGAAATAGGCAATGTGGCATTCTCTTTGCTTTTCATTCTGTTAAAAAAAGAAAAAGAAAAAAAAGAAAATGGGACTTTGTATCCTGAAAGCAAAGTGCCTTTATTATTATTATTATTATTATTATTATTATTATTATTATTATTATTATTATTATTATTATTATTATTATTGCTGCTGCTGCTACTGCTACTGCTACTACGTTTGAATTTATTAGCTGAGCAACTACAATGGTCTCTTGTCATGAGTCTAATAGACATTCTTAGAAAATAAAAAATAGATGGTTTGGAAACATGTCTAGAAAAAAATGACATATGTGATAGAGAAGATCTTGATAGATAGTGAGGAATAATTGTACCCCTTGGCCTTTTAGCAAATGGAAGCGGTGAGATTCAGAATTCCTGCCTTGTTCCTCCCATGGCATGGGTCACCATGGGAGAAACAAAGGATATGCATAGCAGTGCCATCATGTAAATGCCCTGAGTTCTATACGTGGCACAAAATGTTTCAAGTATGATTAGTATTTTATTTATTGTTATCATAGCATCATCATTTGGTATAGTCTCCATTGCCTGAAAGCAGCCCTTTTGGCAAATGCTCCTGTTCTCCAAGTGTTCCACAGGTTTCAAAATGTTATTTTCCTTTAATTTGGCTGAGTCTGTGTCACTTTTATAATAGCAAAAGAAGTCACACTTTTATGACTTTAATAAAATTCTCCAACCTAAGATCACAGCAGTCACAAATGCTTTTTGATAAACTGCAGGTCTTAATGCTGGACACGTTGTGAAATGTCATAAGGAGGCTCTCTTTATTCTCTCAATGCTTCCTACTCATTTATTAGACCCTATTATCATATAAATTTGAAAGATCCATCCTGGTTCTAGGATATAATAGAGTTATGATAGACAAAGGATTTTAAGATTTATGGGTAACAGTCCTCAAGAAAGCACTTATATATGCAGTACATCAAGACACATTGGCCTTTAAAACTATTCTCAGACTCCTTGCTATATGGAGGAACAGTGAAGGAGGGAGGGGGTTTCTGATGCTCCCTGTGACTTCCCACAGGGAACCTCCACAAGGATATTGACAGGAAGCTAGAAGTCATTTCCACCCCCATTGCTTTTTTTTTAACAACCTGTGATCATTTTGTTTCTCTATTTAGGTAAGGAAATATCTCTGAAATGACCCAACAGGCATGGATTATATAGTTTCCCCTACAACTAATTTATGCTTCATCCATTATCATTTTCTGAGTATATTCTGATTTGTCAAAACCAACAAATATTCTCCCCCCTACTTTAGTGTTATTTGCATAGCAAGCTAGATGACACCAATTCATACCTTCTGCCATACATTTCATTCTTTAATTCACAAATGATTGTGTGTGATCAAGTTATTTTCAACTCTTAGCATAAATTTTTTTCATTGTCTTAACTGGTCTTTCATGCCTTCCAATGATGTATTCATTGCCATTACAACTGTGTCTATCCACCTTGCTGCTGGTAATACTCTTCTCTTTCCTTCCACTCTTTGCAGCATTGAGACACTTTCCCAGAGAACTGGATCTTCACATAATGCTTCAGAAGTATGATACTGTGAGCAATGTTTATTTAGGGATCAAGTGAGAATTTCTGGGCTGAATTGTTCAATGATCTATTTCTTTGTTTTCTTGACTGCCCATAGCATTCCTGGGAGTCTTCTCTAACACCAACGTTCAAAAACGTCAATACTCTTCCTATCCTGATGCTTCCAAGTCCAATTTTCACTTCCATAATGTCACAGAGAATACCAGCACTTGAACAATTCAAATCTTTGTAGATTTAGAGACATCAAAGCTTTTGAATATTTGCCAAGGCCTTAATAGTTGTTCTACCAAGTACTAGCCAACAGCATATTTCTTCCTTTACTGTTGAAAGTTGATTGTAAAAAATCAGATGCTATCTATTACTTCAATATCTTTACTGTCAATTCTCAGGCTGACTGTCTACCTGATATCATTAGCTTGTCTTTATATTTCACTAGTTGATTACCCGGCCTTGCTCGGTTTTTTTTTAAAGAAGTATATTTGTGCCACAGCATTTCCAGGTCTTCTGAAACCCCTGGCACTCCTCCCACATCTCTGGGCCAAGGGCAGGCCAGCTGTGAGGAAAGGCAGCTGGAGCTTCACAGGAGCACTGGGCTGCAGCTGTTTGCAGGCCTTCTTAAGCCCCTGCCGCCCCCTCCCACATTGTAGGCGACCTTACTTGGTGGGGTGGGCTGCTCCATGTGTCTTGGGCCCGTCGCTGCTGGGGCAAA
>JANHGC010009187.1:144149-155015 GCA_027560395.1 Boaedon fuliginosus
GAAGGTTCCCTGGTTCTCCGAGGAGCTCCAGGAGATGAAGCATCAGAAGAGATGTCTAGAATGATGCTAGAGAGTCAGTAAATCTGAATCTGACTAAACACTGTTAAGAATCTTTATTAGGACTTATCTAGTGGTGAATAGAGTGGTGAAATGTTCCCATTTCTCTGTTCTTATTGCATCCATGGACTGTTGTCCAGCTGCCTTGTTTATGGTGACTCGCTCCCTCCTTAAACCAGGGGAGACTGAGGAACCTTTGCAGGGTAAAGCTGAGGAGTTTGCACAGTATCTGTCGGATAAAGCCACTCAGATTCAGACGGACCTGGACTCCAGATGGGCAGGATCTACTGGGGTGATCGGTACAGGTCTTAGTCCTGTTAAGTGGGATAAGCTCCTGTTGGCCCTGATAATGTAGATAAGGCCATGGGGGCAATGAGTGCCTCCACCTGTTTATTGGGCCCATGTCCTTCCTGGCAAGCTTGCAGCTGGCACCGGGAGATTATCAATTCCCCCTAACAGGGGAAATGAGGTGGGGTATAAATTTAATAAAATAAATAAATCAATGCTTCATTGAGAGAGGGGCTAGTCCCGCCATCCTTGAATGAGACAATGGTGAGGTCCCTTTTCAAGAAGCCTTTCCTGGAGCCAGCTGACCTAAAGAACTTTTATCCGGTCTCCAACCTATCCTTTTTGGGGAAGGTTGTTAAGAAGGAGGTAGCAGATCAGCTCCTATGGGCCTTGAAGGAAACTGATTATCTGGATCCTCTGCAGTCTGGTTTTAGGCCCGGTTACAGCACTGAGACAGCATTGGTTGCACTGGTGGATGATCTCTGGTGGGCCCGGGACAGGGGTTCTTCCTCTATCCTGGTGCTTCTTGACCTCTCAATGGCTTTTGATACTATCAACTATAGTATCCTTCTGGGGCGGCTTGAGGGGCTAGGAGTAGGGGGCACTGTATTGCAGTGGTTCTCTTCCTACCTCTCAGGCCACTCACAGTCGGTTTTGGTAGGAGGGCAGAGATCTAACCCAAGGCCCCTGCTTTGTGGGGTGCCTCAGGGTTTGGTTCTCTCACCCCTCCTATTCAACATCTACATGAAACCTTATCTGATGACACAGGATAAGGTATCATCAGCATGCTGATGATACCTAGCTTTACATTTCTGCCCCTGATCAGACCAGTGATGCCATCGAGGTGATGTCCCAGTGCCTGGAGGCTCTGAGGATCTGGATGGGGACCAACAGGCTCAGACTCAATCCCAACAAGACTGAGTGACTGTGGATGTTTCCGCCTCATGGTCCAGTGTATTGTCCAATTTGAACTCTGGGCAGGGGCAAGTTTGACCCCCTTAGAATGGGTGCGCAACTTGGGAATTCTCCTGGATCCACAGCTGCAATTGTAACAGCATTTGATGGCTGTGGCCAGGGGAACTTTTGCACAGTTGCGCCCCTTCCGGGACCAGGAGGCTCTTCTTACAGTCATTCACACCCTCATCACCTCCAGGTTAGATTAGTGCAATGCACTCTACACGGGGCTACCCTTGAAGAACATCCAGAGGCTCCAAGGACCATCTCATAGATTTCCACTGCTCTCCTCTTCTCTGTCTGCTGCTTATCCATGCGTCAGGCACTGGACCCAGCTGTTCTTCCTCTTCATCAGCCACCTCCAGACCTGGGGGCTGTTGACTTACCATCTGAGTCCACCTCTGTCTCTCTCTCTCTCTCTCTCTCTCTGCCAGCTCCATTCCCTCTTCCCACGTGAGTGATTAAGGGTATACCACAGTGCACCCATATAACACCAATCCTCCACAAGCTGGATTAGCTCCCAATAGCCTTCTGGGTGCAATTCAAAGTATTGGTGATGACCTTCAAATCTCTCCATGGCTTAAGACCAGGATACCTTTGAGATTGCCTTCTCCTACCTGCCTGCCAACCCCCTTTTAGATCACACAGCACTGGTCTCCTCTGGGTCCTGTCAGCTAAGCAGTGCCAGTTGGCAGGTCCATGAGGGAAGGCCTTCTCTGTAGCTGCACTGGCCCTGTGGAACCAGCTCCCGATGGAGATCCAGACCATTACTAACCTGTTAGCCTTCTGCCGGGCTGTTAAGACCTGGCTTTGCTGGCGGGCTTGGAACTAACTGGCACCCTTTGTATGGAAGCAATGTATGCTGTGATTGTATGTTTTTGTGTCTTTTTAAATTCTTACTACCTGAAGGCAAAGGATCTTTCTGGAGAAAAATCTGTCTATATGGTCACAAAAAATCAACACTGACTTGTTGTACATGATCGTAGGCATGGTCACAAAAAAATCAACACTGAGTTGTACATGATCATAGGCATATTTTGTTCTTTTGTATTTTTTTCTTTTTTGTAATTTTATACATTTTACTTTTTTATGTCACTTAAAAAAGAGGAGGAGGAGATGATAAGATCATTTAGTAGTGGCACAAAGATTATGAACTTACTTCATCAAAGAAGTTTTTTGTTTCCTTCCTGTTCTTCTGATGCTCATAAAAAATATTCCTGAAAATATATTAAGCTATGTAAGTTTCTACTGATCTATCACTGATCAGCATCATTTTATGCCTTGTTAGGCTGATGTTATGGAGTATATCATAACGTAACATAGATCTCTTCAATATTTCATTAGTTATTTCATATATTTAGTTATTAAAAGACAGGATAGAATCAGTTTAATAAATGATTACATAAGCTGTATTGTTTCAAGTTATGGTTTTTCTTAGGAACCTGCAGTACATTAAAATAATAAAGAAAATAAAATGTCAAATTAACATGTATGAGTACATCAGGATTGCTATTGAGATATAATAATCTGAATATTCAAATGTCATCAGATGCCTGAGTAAACATCCATACTGACAACAACAAAAAGAAGTTAAGTCTAACATAAAGAAGTTTGATGGGAGTTCTTATCCATTTTATATGTGCAGAAATAGATTGTAGCCAATTTCAATAACAACAACAGTAATCTCCTTTGAGGGAGATGGGCGGCTATATAAATTTGATTAACAAATAAATAAATAATGAACACATTTTAGCATAAGTGTTCATTCAACAACAACAGATAAGAACCATAAAACACAATAATGCATACTATTTCAATGAACATTACAATATCATGAAAATCAGTTCAACAGTTAAAAGTTTGGCATAATAACTATTTATATTTCACAAGTTCCTAAACATTGAGACCAAACACATTTTCCTGAGTGAGTATTCCATAGCCTAGAAGCCACACTCAAGAAGGCTTTTAGTTACTTTGTTGGGGTCTGATATTTTCCCCAAGTCTAGTGGGCCAGGCAAGTTAATCCAAAAAAATGTCTGTATCTTCAATGCTGTACCTTTAATGCTGTGTAATGATTTATAAAGTAGCATTGTATCTTTAAGGCTGTTTCCAAGCCCAAGCCATACTAAATGTAAGTCTATTGGAAACCATGATACTGATTGGATGGTTCAAACTGCCTCATGGCAGATAAGAGTAAGCTAGTTACAATAGTGTGGGCGTGTGGGTGTTAGAAATAAGATACTGCTAGTTACTCTGCCGGACTGTTTACTGCTAAAGACTTTGGATTCCTGTTGTCATGACTGTGTTTTGGATTCTCCCTGAACTTTGTTTACTTGATTAGACTCATTGTGCTGTACTTGACCTTGGACTGCAATACTGGACTCTGTATGTTTTTGTCCTTCTGTACCTTAGCTAGGAATAATACAGGTTTGCTAACCAGCTGTGCATTGTTTGCTTATTGGACTTCCTGTTACTTGCTGGGTAACATGTGACATCACCAATTCTGCTGCGACTCCTTGCAACACAAGGGGTGTCAAATCCTAACATACTGGCTACTTGGCTGCTTCTCTTGATGATTTAAATAACAGTGGGAAAAGTAATCTCTCAAAAAATCAGATCCTAAGTTAAGACATCTAGGGAGTGGTGGCGAATCTTTTGCCGCCCTGCATGCTGGAAGTCTGTGTGCATGCATGCGTGCATGCAGCCGCATAATCCTGCATACACCTCAGGTGCATGCGTGCAAACTCCCCACCCCATGCTCCCCTGCTGTCCCCTGCCTTGTTTGGAAGCACAGCTGATTGTCGGATCAGCTGTGTTTCGGCTCTGGAGACGTACACGCCTCATGCATGCGTGCACAACTCCAGAGCCAAAACACAGATCAGCTGTACTTCCAGCAAAGGTATTACAGACTGCCATGGAGCTTGGGTGGGTGGGCAGGCCCACTTCAATGACAGCGCGCATGCCTGGAAGGATGACTCCATTTGCCACTTCAAGCACGCGTGCCATAGGTTTGCCAACATGGATCTAGGGATTTACAAGTTAAATCCAACACTTTAAATTGTGCCTGATAGAAAATTAGCAGCAGGTACAAAACCTAATACACTTCTATGTTTCAGTCATTAAGAAAAAATAGAAATACCTATTAAAAATAGTATGTTCCCATTAATTTAATTATCTAATGAAGGATAACAGTTTGATGAAGCCCAACCCTAAATTCAAGCAATTTACAGAGAAAATGCATAACCTTAATTAACTTTGATTATGAATATTTGTTAAACAAAAAGCTATACACGACTAATAATGTCCAAAAGGATTGTTAGGAGTAGAGAAAATAACCTGTAGAATTGCCTTTATATTTAAATGCCTTTATATTGAAAAGTTCCTGACTTAATAAGGCTTAAGCTATCTTTGCTTTCTCCCTTCCTCCCCCACTCTCTTCCTTTCGCTCTCTGATTTGTTATGTATTCTGCCCACTATAGACTATGAAACTTGGTTATGAAAGATTTGCAGGAGGTCAACACAGAACATTGTTCTTAACTGTTATAGCTGTACTGCTTGGCAATATTACTAAATTTCTTCTATGATTAACTGGTAAATTCCTCAAGAGGCTACAAAAAGAGAAAAAAAACTTTATTTCCCTCCTTTCCTGTAGAGGATCTAGCAAATGAAAGAAGCTCATCTAGTCTAAGAGGACATTTCTGGATCCAGCATATTAGCAACAATTCTTTCAATAGGTTCCTGCAGAGCGGAAAATAGATGGATGAATGAATGAATGGATAACACACTCACCCGTGTTTAGATGTTATTCAACATGGAACATTCAGCATGTGAATTAGTCATTCAGTTGACATTGACAATTTCTCTACATTTGGCTTAAACAAAAATGTTCACAATATTTTGGACATTTGTGTGCTATCCTACTCTTATTTACACAGTATGAACTTCATCTGAATAATTCATAGTTCCAGACAAATGCATGTAAGTTTTTAGTCTAACATAGTAATCCTCCGAGAATATGTGACAGAAAATATTGTGGCCAACATAGACATTATATGATGAGCAGGTATTTTTGATAGCTCTTTCATTTGCATTATTTATAGTTTCCCTTGGATTGACATGCTTTGTTCTTGTTGGGAACTTGGTGTTCATTGAACTTGGTTGTCTTCTTATAATCATGATCCTGTCTAGTTTGATAATAAAAAATATGCAAGAAGTGAACACCAAGATCTCAACATTTAAACCCTGAGCTACACATATTCTCTACTATGATTTGTCTTTGCCAATGGTATGCTAAGCAAATGGAAGAACTTTTAACTCAGTGAATCTAAAATTCCCTCAATTCTTTAATTGAATTAACTATTCATTAATATACACATCCTTATATATTGTTCTAATTATCTAATTATATTTCTTTTTTTATTAGCCTTTAATATAAAATACAAAAATACAAAAGCAAGTAATAGGAAAAATGGGAGAGGAAAAAGGAAAGGGGAAAGTGTAGAAAAGAAGGAAAAAAGAAAGAAAAGGCATTGACTTCCAACTCCCTTTGGTGCAGCAGAATAAGATATCAAATCTCAACTTTTTGCTTTTTTATAATAGTGTAAACTAGCCATATCTATAACAATACATCTATCTAATAGGTAAAACCCAAAATCAAAATATTTTAAATAGTTCGAATCATATATACATACAAATGTATGAGTGGCATGGTGGCTTACAGGTAGAACTCTTGCTATGGGTTCAACAGTTCCAGTTGCACTTGTTAAGAAAAACACACATGGCCATTAAGTGGGATGATATATGACCATAAATTCAACCCCCTCAGGACACTGAAACAGTCATAATTAAGCACTAGTTGCAAATGTTGCAACAGCTGCAACTTTGAGGACTGGCCTTAAGTCTCCTTGTGCAGCATTATTGTAACTAACCAAGGAATACATGTAATAAAAACAGCTAGTTAAAATAATATAAAAACATATGACTCAAGCCAGTTCCAGTCCTGACCAAGGCATGAAACTAGTTGGCTGACTTTGAGTCAGTCATTCTCTCTCAGATCTAAGAAGGCAATAGCAACCACTTTTGAAAGTCTTGTCAAGAATACTGCAAAGGACTAGTCCTGGCAGACACCTGGAAACAACACTGACTCAAAGGCAGAAAAACCTATTTCATCCAACTTTGATATAGGGATGAATGAAGATGGGCCATAAGCAACCTAACTGTTTTGGCGATTCAGTCTCAAGATGCAGAATAACAGAAAACAGAGTTGGAAGAGAAAAAAGCAAGGTTCTACATTTAGAACCTTAGGTATAGAATAGGTGGTACCTGGCTCAATAGTAGTAACTGTGAGGGGGATCTTGCTCTTCTATGCACTCTTTTGAGACTTTCAACATCTTTTTTATATTGTGGTGACCAAAACTGGACACAATCTTAATAAGGAATTATAAAGTGGTACTAACACTTTATGTGAATTTGATTTTATCCTTCTGTTAATGCAGCCTAAGACTACATTGGTTTTTTTGACAGGTGTTCAGCAGCTGTTTTGGCAGCTGTGTTGGCTTTTTTGGCATTCTTTGGAGGCATGTGAATATAACACCTGATTGAACACCTTAACTCCATCCTTTCCTATGATGAGGGGCTGCTACAGAGAGTAATTGTGTAATCCTGAGAAAAATATAACTTCTTTCCTAAATTATTTATCTGTAAAATAGGAATATAACCTTACTTATACTGATAGTACAATATTTATTTATTTATTTATTTAATTCAATTTATACCCTGCCTCATTTCCCCAGTCAAGGGGAACTCGAGGCAGCTAACAACAATTAAAACAATGATTTACAATTTAAAATAAAACTCAACCATCCTACCATTCATACAACATTCAATAATCTTCAAAGTGGAAGGGGGGATATCAGTTTCAGGTCCTCCAGCAAAGCCAGGTCTTTGTAGCCTTGCGGAAGGCCAACAAGGTGGGGATGATCCTAATTTCTACAGGGAGCTCAGGGATGGGTTTCTCCTGGTTCTCTTGTTACCCACTTCGTGGACGCTCTGCCAGATCGGCTGTCAAAAGTGTGCTGCGCGGAATCACGTTCAAATACTTCGTGGTATTCTGCAAATACTCTGATCCAACAGCTGTGCAGCGGTTATGTACAGAATTTGGATAATAATTAGGGACATACGTATATTGGGCGCACGTGTAAAAATCAAGCGAGATCTTACTTTCAGGGGAGGTCGTATTTTCAGGGAAACAGGGTATGAGTATGTGTGGGTGTGTGGGTATGGGTGTGAGTGTGGGGTTGTTAAAATTGTTTAGAGCGTCGATGGTCTAGGAGATGCTCCCTTATCTCAAAAATAGATGCCAGACAGATGTTCAAAAAACCGGATCATTTTATTTGGAATAAAAATAGGATAGAAAAGTAAAGGTAGACCCTAAAGGTATGAATGGAGGGCATGCAGGCCTGAAAGTCTTCCTACCCCAAGAGCATAGTACAAAAGATAAAGAAATACAGATGTGCAGGGGCTTTTATACCCTCCTCCCCTTTACAAATATGGAGACTGCAAAATCTCTATCTAGTGGCAGAATGTGAGTACTACCGCTGGACAGAAAAATCCCAACAGGGGTAAATGCAAGCAAGGAAACTAGATCTTTCAGAAGACTTTAACTGTGCCAAATTGTAGCTAAATGCCTTAAAAGATTTCACCATGATAAAAGTTTTGAACTATTTCTCTTTTGCTTATTTTCAGACATAAATAGCAAAGATATATAAAAGAGCAAACAGCATCACAGCTTTCAGAATTGTTCAGTAGAGAACTTATAAACAAGTTGTGCTCACCCAATTCAGGAACTCTTTTATTCCAATTTAAAAGTGAAAATTTCCAAAACTGGTTAAAAAGAGGGTCTTACGTTGGAAAGCTGCCAGCCAGACCAGTCAAGGAGAGAAATGAAGCAAGGAGTTAGACTTAAGCATTGCACAGCCACAACAACTAGACCTGGCCAGCGGTGGGATTCAAATAATTTAACAACTGGTTTACCCAGGGTCAGGTTGGCTGTTGTGGGACGCATGACCCAACTTGACCCTGGGCAAACCGGTTGTTAAATTAAACCCCCTGCTATCAAAGTAGATCCTGGACACTATACTGCAATGGAGAAATGGGAAATGGAATGGCTGGCACAAGGAGGGGAGGAGCATGGAGAAGAAAATGCAGGCCACTCCATTGCCCATTTCTCCATTGGAGCGCAGAGCAATGCTGAGGATCCACTTTGATAGCAGTGGGTGGATACTTTAACAACTGGTTCACTTGAACCAGAGTGAACCAGTTGAACTCCACCATTGGATCTGGCACTCCTGTGCTAAGTTTCATGGAACTTTACCTATTTGTTCACAAAGCAGGGTGAGCAGCCTGGTGAGATTCTTGCATTGTAGATAGGATACAATAAAAGAGCTAATTTGAACTTTTACATGTGAATCTGGACCTGCTTGGACCTGCCATTAATCTCATCAGATTCTCCTTTGGGAACAACAGGTAAACTTCCATAGAACTTATAGGTTGTTGTGGACCCACTTCCAGTCCTTTGGGATGACTTTGTTGAAATATTTAAGCAAAGTAGCAAATGCCTCTGAACTAAACCTAACTAACTGATCCTGGATATTTTGATTAACTGAAATGCCTTATGAGTTTGTTCTGCCTGGCAAGTCACCTTCTACTATGTAGTTGATGGTAATAGGATACACATACATCCTTAGATAAAAATGATCATTGATCACCAGACTGATGAATTATAACATTCTCCCACCAATGCCCTGTGAGCAGTAGATATTTTATTTATTTATTTATTTATTTATTTATTTATTTGTTTGTTTGTTTGTTTGTTTGTTTGTTAGATTTATACCCCACCTCTCTTCCCCGGTCAAAGGGAACTCCAGGCGGCTTACAACATTAAAAGAAAGTACAATAATACAGTAATATAAAAATGATCAAAACACATTCATACTAATCTCACTTACACCAAGGGGTGGGGGTGGAGAGGAAATGTTAATTCCAAGCCTGCTGACAGAGCCAGGTCTTAACAGCTCTGCGGAAGGCAAGCAAATTGGGGATGCTTTACTGCAAAGCTACTAGAGCTGGCATTACTGCAATAACTACTGGACTTTCTATTTCATCAATCTTAAAAGACAGGAAAGACCAATACTGGGGGTGGGTGGGGGTGGAATCTTCATTAAGTTTTCTAATTCAATTGAACCAAGAGGTCATTGCCACATCAGTAACTTCTCTCTAAAACCATTTGGCTAAATCTAAACAAAAAAAAACCCCTAAATTGGAACAGAATGTCCTCTGGAGGCTGTTCGTATTTAAAGCAAAAAACACAAATGGTATATTTTTATTAGACAATAGAGCAATTGTCAGTGTGATAGTATAGATATATTCAATATCCAAATTCAAATCATTACAATAGGTTTAGACATTTACCATTGTAGTTCAAATAAACAAGATTATGTATACAGCATGATCAGGCATATATAGTGTGTTGTGTATCCACAGACAGCTCATGAGAGTAAAAATAGTAATAATATGAAAATATATAAACTTTGATTTAGAAAATGTTATTTTATTTATTTCTTTTTGTTAGATACACTTGATTTAATAAAACTGTAGAATCCAAAATCTTAATAGTAAGCTACTATTTAGCATCAGCTCTATAAAACAAGCAATAGTTGATGGAGATAAGACAAAAATGTATCCCTCATACAAAAAGCTGCAGGCAGATATAATATTAATTTACATATTTGATTTAGAGTCTAAATTAAACTGTAAAAAGGAAATATGAATCTTACAAGTCTCATTATAAAAGCTCCTTAGTCCTCAAATATAAGAAACACATTTCATAAATAAAGACCCAATAGAATTTTAATAGTACAATAAATTCCAGCTATACTTCCTACTAAGCAGATTTCACACTATCTTTCATGAAAAGAAATTCAGTTCATAGTCAGATCTGGAAAAAAAATGGTGTGGAAAAAATTATCTTTAAAATCTGATATTTAAACATTCAACTATTTAACTATAATTTTAAATTGCTTTAAAAAAAATCCAACATCTTAGCTACATAAAGGCAATATCCTAATACTGAACTTAAGGCCACACAGAATGTTCTAAATATATATTTCATAGCAACTGAGGGTAAGTTATTCTAATTTCTCAATGCAATTTCATTACAGGCAGTCCTTAATTTATGACCACAACTGAACCCAAAATGTCTGTTGCTAAGCAAGACAGTTAAGTGAATTCTGCCCTATTTTATGACTTTTTTGTTGCAATTGTTGATCAAATCACTGCAGTTGCTAAGTGAATCACATAGTTGTTAAGCAATTCTATTTTCCCAATTGACTTTGCTTATCGGAAGCCAGCTGGGAAGGATTACAAATGATAATCACATGACCCCAGAACAGTGCAACCATCATAAAATACATTATTATTATTATTATTATTATTATTTATTAGATTTATACCCCGCCTCTCTTCACCCAATAGGGGAACTCGAGGCGGCAAACAATCATAGATAAAAAC
>JANHGC010009187.1:155115-174542 GCA_027560395.1 Boaedon fuliginosus
CCTCTGGCCCCAACCAGGTCTCAGTGATGCACGCCAGGTTGGCCCTCTCCTCCAGGATTAAGTCCTGGATGAGAGGGACCTTATTTACAACCGACCTGGTGTTGAAAAGCAACAGCTGGAGCCCAGGGCCCTGAATTCCCCGGTCAATGGGCCCCTGAGGTGAACACACGGGGTCGGACCGTGGCACCGCCACCACTTGGCGATTGTGCGGTCCCCGGTAATGGCTAACCCCGTGGTTCCCACTGTATCTGCCTCTCCCAGTCACCACAGTGATAGGCTGCCCCTCAATTTCCCCCGCAGGTACAAGCCCACCCCCTTCCGTCTCAACCACTGGACCGGCCAGCGAGAGACCCTTCCCAGAACACATTTACTCTGACCACACATTCAATTTAACTAAAAAAGAATTAAATAAAGGCAGATTAAAAATACATAAAAGACATAAAAGCATAAAAACAATCCCTAGAACATAAAAACCCAAATACCCTTAAAAATATATATAGTCTCTCTAACTATTCAAACACCTGAGATAATGTAAAAGGCAATCGTAGTAGAAAGAGGAGAGGGGGGGAAGGGGACAGACAAGTCAAAAGATGTCTTATTTGCAAGCCCATTCCTCTCTCTCTTCTCCTCCTGGTGGTGGTGATGCGTTCAGCTCACCAAGCTTAGCAGGTAAAGGGGAGTGGCAGGCAGGGCAGTGCGATAGCTACTGTTACCAGTATGACTTTTCAGGATCCTCCAAGGCCATTCCACGTGAATGGCAGCTGCCGCTGCCAGATCTGGTGCTCCAAATGCAGCTCCTCTCCTCAAGAGGAAAAGAGGGAGAGGAGGTGCTGTGAGAAAGCCCTTTCTTCTCTCTCTTTTCCTTCCAGGTGGTGGCAGCGGGTCGTACAGCTCACTGAGCACAGCAGGGGATGGGGAGTGGCAGGCGGGGCAACGCAGTAGGTACATGACTTTTCGGGATCATCCTCCAAAGCCCTTCCACACGAATGGCAGCTGCTGCTGCCGGATCTGGTGCTCCAAATGCACCCCTACCACTCGGGAGGAAAAGAGGGAGCGGAGGCACTGCAAGAGAGCCCTTTCCTCTCTCTCTTCTCCTCCCGGGTGGCAATAGCATGTTCAGCTCACCAAGCTCAGTAGGCAATCAGAAGTGGCAGGCTGGATAGTGTGGTAGCTACTGTACCGGTATGACTTTTCAGGAGCGGCCTCCGAGACCATTCACGTGGATGACTGGTGCATGTTTTCCCCCTTTCACCCCATTGGCCTCAAGCTCACTTCATATGTGTGCGGCAAACAATTTGAGAAAATGGCAGTGATCAGCTGCGCATGCACTTCAAAGGCCTTATTTTAGGGTGGGGCCTTACTTCACCACATGCGCTCAAAAGCCCGCTTGGGCTTATTTTTTGGACATGTCCTATTTAGGGGGAAACATGGTATTAGCTACATGGAATGATGATTTAAAGCTTTTTGCATATCTTGTGACTTTCATCCTAACCTCTCTGCATTCTTGAAGTACAAATACTGATCATAATTGAACAGAAAGCAATTATAAGACATAGAATGATGACATACCTATTACATTATGCTTTTTATGCTTTTGCTTGAATTAACAAAATGAATTCCCCTTGAGATGGGGAAGAGAGGCGGGCTATAAATCAAATAAATAAATAATAAAATATCATGAAGTATGTTCAGTACTTCTAATGAAACTGTCGTCCCCTTCAGAAATTGGAATGTATTATACGTCATTATTACAATCTTTGAAAGACCCAAGATATTATTATTTGTACAGTTGGAAAAAAATCTTATTGTTTTCAAAATTAACTTGGGAAGGTTTATAGGAAAGATAGAATATTAAGAAAGCAACAGGCACATTTTTATATTTTTAATTTTATTCATTATTTTGACAAATAATTTTCACTATTTAATAATAATAATATTATCATCATCATCGCATACATTTTCTGGTAATACATGTATTCTTTGTCTTATGAACTTCAGAGCAAAGCGTAGCGAAGTATGACCATAATAATTGATATTCATATTGTTTCAATGACAGGTTCTTGGTTATAAAAAGGAAATGTGTGTCTTTAAGTCAGTTTTGACTCACGGTAAGATGCTGAGCTTGTCGATCAGAAAGGTCAGCAGTTCGGCGGTTCGAATCCCTAGCGCCGTGTAACGGGGTGACCTCCCATTACTTGCCCCATATTCTGCCAACCTAACAATTTGAAAGCATGTAGAAAAATAGACACCACTTTGGGGGGAAGGTAACAGCGTTCCATGCACCTTCATCATTTAGTCCTGCTGGCCACATGACCATGGAGATATCTTTGGACAGTGCTGGCTCTTTGGCTTTGAAATGGAGATAAGCACCACCCCCTAGAGTTAGGAAGCAATTAGCATGTATGTACGAGGGGAACCTTTACCTTTATCTTTACACCAACTGGACAAATCCCTGCAGTTTTCTTGGCAAGCATTCTTGAAAGTAGCTTTTCAGTTCTTATTTATTTATTTATTTATTTATTTGTTTGTTTGTTTGTTTGTTTGTTTGTTTGTTTGTTAGATTTATACCCCACCTCTCTTCCCTGGTCAGAGGGAACTCTCTGCATATGCATGACCTTTACTTCTATTACTTCAGAAATCTAGGTCATGAGCAACCTTTTCATGTTCTATATATGTTGTCCTTCTACCCTACTCAATATTTATGATTGAATCAGAAAAAAGTATTTTTGCCTTCTTAAATATAAAAGCACAATGATGTTGCTAGATGCTTCATATGTTCTCCCCAGTTAGTTTGTTTATATTGGTTGCAGATTGCAAAGCAGGTATAATATTTTGCCAGCTCAAAACAATCCCATGAAATATTATTTGGAAGTTTTTGGAATGAGGAGATGAATCCTACCTATTTCTTTACTCTTGGTACTACTGCTAAATGGAAAGAGCAAACATTCCTGTAGGAGGACTACCAAGAAAAGAATGGAGATGATTTTGCTTTCTTTATTATAAAACTCTCCCCATCCCTTAGCATCTTCCTCACATATGGAAAGCTTCTCCATTTTCATCTGTGTCACAAGCTACTGGCATTTGATGGCTTTGGCAAAATAAAACTATCCAGCCAACGTCTTCAGGCCTTCTCTAGAATGCTTTCAAAGGTGTGACACTAACATTTCATTGAGTGGTAGCTATGGTGGTGTAAACTAATTTCTTGAACTGCACATCTTACTATTCTTTATTTTTGTGACCAAAATGATGGTTGCTTGGGTAACAAGGTGTTTTTTTTAGAAAAAGAAAGGTAAACATTTGTGTGAGTTATCACAATTGTGTGAACAATATACTATAATACATATAAACAGGTTATATTCTACGAATTGTATCAGATCCAGTCACACAAGACAGATTCACTCAAAACAGAAAAGTAGCAGTTAAAAAAATGAGAGGATTGGGAAAAATAAAGGGAATGAAAGGGAATGAATGGGGAGCTAAAGCAGACTACATAGAGACACAGAGACTAACAAGAGAGTAGGTCAGACAAATAGAAGGATTAATAATATATATGGATTTGGGGAAAGGCAGACAGATTACGCAGAAGAACAAACAACTGAACAAGACAGAGCAAAAAATAACAACTGAACGGTGTCTCTTTCTCTCAATTTCTTTCTAACTAAAACTGTCGCCTGTATGAAGCAAGTTCTAAACAGAGAAAAATAAATATAGAAAAAATTAAACTAAAATATTTTCCAACACAAAGGAGTTTCATTATACTGAAGGAAAAGAGATGATACCATTCATGAGTCATTTTAATATCAGAGAGCTTATCATCCTACTATAGAACCTGCCCCACTTAGCTGCATCCATATGTGGGAGAAAAGCATAAAAAGAAGCATACAAATCCAGTGATTACTCCAGACTGATTCAGAACCACTCATTTTGACTCAATGTTTCAAAAAGATCTGGAAGTTAAATTCTGAAAATTAATTCAATTTACAGATTTGATCAAATCAGATATCCAAATAAAATCTTGTATAGTCAATAAATAATATATTTGTATGTGAATTTGTGTGTGCATGTGTATATACAGTAGATGAAAGCATAAGTATGCAAAAAGATAGACAGACAGTAGTATCTATGTCTGGACCTCACACTAGTTTAAATACAATCCATAACCTGGAGTCTTCAGAAATTGTCAGCAGGAACCAGAAAAATCACTTAAACATATAACATGATATTGAAAGGAATATTTGATCAAAGAATGCCTGAATAAATACATAAAGGTGGGAAAGAATATATATTTAAAATCAGAAGAAAATCATGATAATAATTTAGACAAGATGGTTCTAAGAGACTAACTACCAATATAGTCATCAGGTATTGGGCAGAAGGATGGAATTACACAGAACAAGTTTAAAATACCAATAAAAATCAAGTAAGAAATAATTTAGGGATATGCAGTATATGTTACAGTTCTGGTGATGTGGCCCCAGACTTTATTATGAACTCTATATAATGCAAAATCAGATTCATCCATCCATCCAATATCTACATTTACATTTACATTTACATCTACAGTTGTAGGACTAGAATATACAGATTAGTACATTAAAATATTTGGAATTCTACTGGCAACAAATCAAATTAAGCCTATCTCAGGTAACAGCACATAATCCAGTATGGCTGATCTAGAAAAGTTAGAAAGAGTTGGAGTTGATTAGTTGTTGGCTGGAAAGAATTCCAGGACTATAACTGAGTCTTGAAAGTTGGGGAAAAAAACTAATGGCAAACTATTTCCATGTTGTTACCATGGGAGAACATGGGTATGTCTGTATAGACACTAAGAGTCAAGGAAGATCCAAGGGATGCTTACTTTACCTAATTTATGCCCCATATAGCTATCTCTTTTAAGCATAAACGTTCTTCAGCCTCCTCTGCTCATTAGTAGACTGCTTTTTGTTTTGGTACCCAACTCTATGTGCATCACTTTCAGAATCACTTTCTTGTCTGGAGGGAATAACAGAGAGCAGCTGGAGTGGAAGAATACACAAATACAACTTGCAGGCTTTCACATTTTAATCTGAACATGATATAGAATAGTCTGTATATTATTTGACTACACTCTAGTTTAACTCAGATTAGTAACATAAACCCTCTGTTCAAGCAGAAGACCCAATACTATTTCAGACAAATGGCTCTCCAGTCTCTTCTTCAAAACCTCCAGTAATGTAGCACCACTTTGGTTCACATGATAATGTAAAGAAATTTTATTTTGAGCCAACCTCACTTTGGGGGTTAGGTAGAATATTCCATAAGGCAAGCACCACAACAGAGAAGGCCTGCCTCCTGGGATCTGCTTATGTTTATGTTTATTTGATTTATATCCCACCTTTCTTCCCTCAATCTGCCAAATTTAACTGCCTAACAAACTGGATTAATGTCTCTTTTGTCAGATCTGATGGGGCTGGCAGATATAATTGTGTCACTCCTCCCAGGTAAACAAAACAGGAAACATGATTAGATTCTACTTCTTGTAAGATTCTTTCAAGTCTGAAAGTAAAAACTTCCTGCTGTCACTTTTAACTGCTTCATCCATTAGGGCAAGTCCTTCCTAAGATTCTTTCTTTGACCATTAACCCCTTAGGAGCTCCTGCCTCTCTTGTCTGATTGTTTCCTAGACATCTCTTCCCCTTGTTCACTAAGGTCATCCTAACATAACACAACCCATTCCATGAAGGGCTTTAAAGATCAAAACCTCTAATTGGCCATAGAAGCAGACTGGAAACTAATAGGTGTAGCATATGTTTTTCTAGAAGCATGCCTGAAAATAAGACCCTGTCATATTTTTCTGACACCAAACTAGGTACCAGGTCTTATTTTCAGGGGATGTCATCCACTGACTAACCTATAGGGTCACATGTATATTGGGTGTACATGTAAAAATCAATCTAGGTCTTACTTTCAGGGGAGGTCGTATTTTCAGGGAAACGGGGTAGGTAACTGCTTATGCTACTGCACTTTGCACTAGCTGAATTTTTCAGATAATTTTGAACTACAACCTCATGTAAAGTGCATTGTAGTAATTCAATTTGAAAAGGGCTATAGCCTGAGTGACCATCAGCAAAGATCCCCAATGTAGAAAGGGAACAACTGGCATACAACACTAAACTGTGCAAAGATTTTCCTAGCCATGACTGTAAAATGTTTTTTGAGCAGGAGTCATGGGAGAAGAGGACCAATCAGATTATCCACTGGGTCTCTCTGGAACAGAGAGTAATCTCATCCAGCACCAAAACTGACATAGTCCTAGCACTCAAAAATCCAAAGCTACTCAGACTTGTCCGAGTTCACCTGAAGTCTGATGTTCCCCATCCAGACCCTCACAGCCTCCAGGCAGTCTCCAGGCAAGGATAAGGTAATTATAGCATCACTTAAATCACTAGAAGCAGAGTTATATAATTGTGAATCATCAATGTACTGTTACTGCACTTTATACTGACAGAGAGCTTTCCTAGCAGCCTCATGTAGAAGTTGAATAGTTGAGAGAGCACGAGGGGACGAAGATGAGAACTCCTGAAATATCACCAACTGGAATCAACTCCAGAGAAAGGAAGTGAACCAGCACAACATAGTGCTGCTCAGTCCAAACCTCTGAGCCAATCTAAAAGGATGCCATAATCAAGTGTATCAAAAATCACAAAGTGGTCAAATAAGACAAGGATGAATGGACAACAGAAATAATAATCCAAACGTCAGGGTCCCAAATAACAGCCCAGATGAAATAAAAAATCCAAGGCCAAAGACTTCCTCAAAGTATAGATGTATTAGGAATGTCATATTGGCACATCTGGTGAAACCCTGACTCTGAAGACCCTGGGTTTTTCTCACCCTATTCAAAGGCCAAAACTCTTCCCCCATTACACACGAGCATCACATGCCCCAATCAGGTCCCTTCTTCCATCTGGAGTCCTCTGTCCATTCCCATCCAGGTGCTGGTGAGAACTTCCTTGATTCACAGAGGAAATAATTTATTTTGGCTACATGCTCCCCCACTATCTCTACTTCCCTCTTTCTTTCCCACAGCTCAACCCAGCCTCGCTGTGGCAACCCTGAAGATGCTTAAAGATGGCTCTGGGGTTGACACCAAAATGGGACCAATGCAATTTCTGTCCCATACTTGGGTCTGAATCCCAAATGAGGGGATTCAAATAACTTGCTCAAAGCATGGAAACAGGTAGGCATGTTTTAGCTAAAAAAATATTGAAAATTGTATATATCTGATTCCACATTTTGGTTCTTTATTCCAAAAATAGTTAATGGAAAAATAACCTTTGAATGTTTTATATTAAAGCTGTATTAATTCAAACATATCCATATAGAATTGTAAAATATATGCATTATATATAATTGTTAATAGGAATGACACAATTGGCATGCTTGGTGAACATAAAAGACAATTTGCCTTTTATGCTTATCAGAATACAGAATCACTGGTTGTGGGTGACAGCTAATTTCCTTAAATTTCTTCTTGCCCTCTGGCTATTAATGCATTGCAAAGTATTATTGGGGAAAATAAGCATAAACATCAAGAGAACAAAGAAGAAGCCACTGATTTTTCAGCTAACTTTTAGAAGATAATCATGAAGTTACTACTCTGCTTGGAGAAAATATAGATCATAATGGTTGCCTAAAAATGATGCATGAAAAACTGCTTGTTATCGCACACACAAACCGTTATCGAGTACAGATGTTCTTTAAGAGTAAAAAAAGTTCACTTTTCTCATATTTAGGCAGCCATATGGGATTCATTTTCAGCATTTCAATGTTTTTTAGACATTTTGAACAAATGCTTTAGTAGTCTGGTATGCAAAGTCTCTAATGTACTTTTATTCTTTGGTATTAAAAAGCTACAAGGCAATAATTTAGGAACTTAATACTGAATGGATTAACTAGAAACTAAAGACTAATAAAAATGAAAAGAACAAAATCTCATTGCTTAGTTTTGTAAACATAGCCAAATTATGCCTTATTTCTTGGGCAAGGTTAACAAATTTTAAGGCCAAAGATTAAAGTGTTCTGTTTCAGAGACAAGCTCATTCATTATGATCTAGTCAAATTTCTATTGGCTCTCTGTATTTGTGTAGCAAGATTTCCAGCATGCTGCATTAGCATTAATTCATGAACACCAAATATCTTCTTTTCTCTAAGACTTTCAATTTCATTAAACTTTCAGGGATCCTGACCTATTCTTGTCCAAACAACCACCCAATATCTCCACACCAAAAGATATGAAATGACCTTCAAAAGATAGAACAATAAAGAAAGAAATGTCAAAGAGAACAAGGTAGGGAACAGATGTTTCCCATTTAGCTGGTGTTCAATACCCCATACCCTCCTAATATCTTTAGGATGTATTCAGCAAGTTTACACCCCTCCCTTTTCTTGATGGAACCATCTGGATACATTTTACTAAACTTGTCCTACAGGCATCTGTATCATGGCTCATTTTATGCAGTCATGCTTGGTTCTTGTGGCACTTCTAATTTGAATGATATGGGATAATCTGTAAGGATTATTGGGAACAGAGGCTGTTGCCCTACTGTTAGATACTACATTGAAAAATATTATTCCCCTACCAGAGCCTCAGTGTCATGATGAGCTTCTATATTGAAGTGTTGTTTGTTACCAGGTCTGTATACAAGAGCTGGCATTGTTTTTGCTATCCAAATATTGAAAACCAAGCATGTAATGCGTTCTGTTTCATTTATATTGCTGTACAGTAAAACCTCCAAGAAACTACCATTATTACATAATGGTAGCAGAAGATGAAAATATAGCTAAAAAGAAGATGAACATTTGGTTAAGTTTGAGCATGGGGAAAATATTATTTCTGAAAGAAAAAAAAATCAGACAGTGTTTTCAATTTGTCTCAAAATGACATAATTTTCAAAATAAATTTGAATTATGATTTTTTTTTCTTAACTGTATCACTACATACCAAGTCTATTTTTAAAAAAGTTTTTGAGTTCTATAATCTCCCAGGATTTGAAATGGATGCCTTGCATTAGAATCATCATTAGAAAAACACAACAAAGTATATTCTTCCTGTATCACGTCAGAAAGTTCAGACTGCCCAAGGAACCGTTGATGCCATTCTATAGAGAAATTATTGAGTCTCTCATTTGTACTTCTATAACCGTCTGGTTTGGTACACAAACCAAACAGGACAGTTACACACTTCAATGAATAGTTAGAACTGCAGGAAAAAAAACCTATTGTAACCAGACTGCCATTGAGGACCTGTATACTTCATGAGCTAGAAAGAGGGCTGAGAAAATATCTAAAGACCCCTCATATTCTGACCATGAAGTGTTTCAACTCTTCCCCACAGGACACCGCGATAGGACAGTCGATGCCAAACTAAACACAGAGATAGTTTTTTTCCTTGTGCCATCACTCTACTAAACATCTAATTCCTACAGTGCTGTCTTACTTTTAAGTATCTTTACCCATGTAGTATAGTTATGTTACTATTATCCTTCTCATCTGTTCCACTACCTTCTCTTATTGGTATCATTATTATGATTATATTTACTTTTTTATTATGATTATTTATTTGTTTTTTGCATGTACAGCTGAGACAAATTCCTTGTGTGTCTAATCATACTTGTTTATTCTGTTAACAATGAGCTTGGTTTATCACAAGGATAATATGGCAGAACAGGGCTAAAGTATGCTAATAGGCTTCACAGAAATGTACTAGTATACTTAATAGCAGAAAATGCTATTAATATTGGCCGTAGAGGACAAATTTGTATACATTTCTATGCATGGTTATACAAGTTGCATTACTATACATGAACACACTGAAATCATCACTTTTTACAACAGACAAATATGCATTTTAGATTTTCCCCCCGATAGACCAACTATTTTTAATACACTACTTAGAATTTTCCCACGCTACTTTTTACAACTTTAAAAATGTACACAAAAATAAATGTATGAAGGAAATACAAGCCTATTAAGAAAAAAATGTATTCGAAAAAATTGCTCATGATAATTTATGTAATCAATATATAACATAAATCCAATAAGCCTTGCTTTAGATGTTTGAAAATAAATGCTTTTATAGATAAAAAGATAGATGACCTAATGTCTTGGGGGAGAGATTCTTAAATGAGTCTGTACGCCTTTGAGAAAGCCTGTTGCATGTTACCAATGCCTCAGATAACTGTTCTTGAAGAATTGGCAGTTCCATTAGGATGTGACAGTCTCTAAAATGACCAGGGTTTAAAGGTAATAACTGGCACCTTAGACTGCACTGGTGACAAATTATCAACAACACAACTCCTTGCTGATTGTGTTACTCTGCACTAACAGGCTTTTAAAAGATCTGTAGGACAATTTCATGAATATTATCAGTGTGGAAAGTCAGTGGAATATAATGTTTAAGGTGTTGAAAATTCTAGGTTCTATCTGTGTTCAGGCACAGAGGTTTTCTAGGTAATTTTGAATCAATTACAATAACTCAACCCAACTTACCCTACAATATTGCTGCAGAAAGAAAATAGGATTGCCTTTAGCTGCTGAATGTAAGATAGAATATATATCTAATAATTAAATAAATAGGTACCCTGCTTGGTACATAGTTAAGATATCTGGCTAGAACCAGAACCCTGAGCGTTTTAGTCCTGCCTTAAGCACAAAACCAGCTGAGTGTCCTTGGGCCAGTCAGTTTGTTTCCACCCTATGAAGCAAACTACTTCTGGAATCTTACTGAGAAAACTGCAGGGACATGCCAGGTATAAAAAATGACTTGAGGGCACTAAATAAATAAATAAATAAATGAATAAAATAAATAAATACCCCTTCCAAATAATCCCACTAATGGAGAACCCAGGCCTGGCCTGCGATTTCCAGAGAGAGCAGTTCACGGTAAATCCAAGATACACTCCAGCTGAGACATGAAATCACATTTAACGGTCAACTTAAGCAAAGTCCCACATGCCCCCGGGCACCAGGGGGCAACTGAGTGGAGCCCCCTCGTGGCTGTTACATTACAGTGCTCAAGTTGCTATTGTATAGTCTGCATTTCACATTGAAATATTTTACTTGTTTTACCCGACAGGGTTTGAGATGCCTTTCATTGTTTGCGTTTGGGCCGTGTGCTGCCCAGAGCCGCATTGTTAGAGTTGGGAGGGGGGTTAGGAATCTGGTTGAGAATAGATCAATAGAGAAGCCACCAGCAGGCTGGTTTTAATCCCTAGTCAAGGACCTTCCCTGCTGCCTCCCTTGATCACAGGATGAAACGCAGTTGTGCATTTTATGTAACAAATAGCTCGAGTGGTTCAAGAAGAGAAGCTCAAATAAAAGGATGAAACGCACGCTACAGACGAGGAAAAAACCGCAGCTTTGTCTGTGTAGCTGCGGACCAGAGTCAAGTTTAATTCTGTATGGGCCCCAAGGACTTTTTAGAGCCATGGCAAGTCAAGGAACCAAAGAAAAGCCCAAAGACTGCAGGGCTTGGCTAACCCTTCAAGAGGGAACTCCAAGCTTTGGCTGATTCCTTTCATAAGACCTCCAACCCCAAGGCCTTAAAACCTCGAACCAAAATAAGAACCTCCTTTGCTGCTTCTACAGCCACATGACTGTCCCACTTCCCCTCCAACACAAAGTCCCCCTCTCCATTTTGCCTCCTGGGTGCAAGTCAGACGTGGACACCCCAAAACGCCTCAACTGAGCTGATTTCCCCTCCAAATCATCCCACTTAGCCCCTGGGCACATCTTGAACTCATCACCGGAGACCCGGTCAGCCAATCTCCACCCTGTCGGCTTTGCCAAGTGCCCATGTTCATTTCTGGGCATTTTTAAACTGTTTGGATTTTGCCAAGTAGCCCACATCCAACACTTGGAGGTCCTGGCTGCTTTCTCAGATCCTAAAGACCCACCCACCATTCAGGAAGGAAACCAACACCAAATCAAAAGTGGGGAATTTCTGCCAAGCATTAAGAGACCGCCTGTCAAACCCTGTTTTTCTCACTTCCTTGGTGGTTAGAAGTTGGAGGGAGGGAGAGATTTCTACTCAGAAAGGCATCCTACTCTTGGCCCAAGTCAAACAGACGTGAGGGAAGGGAAGATTGGAGGAGGTTCTCGAGACCTTCATGGAGGAGGCCACACAACCAAGCCTGGTGGCCACGCCAGGCCCACAAAGCACCAGGGAGGCCGAGGGGAGAGGTCCACCTACCGTTCTCGGCTGCACGCTTGAGGTTCTCCACCATGGTGTCGTAGTGAATCCGGCACAGCACCTTCTCCTCCACCAGGCCAAACTCTTCCCCGGTGGACAGCTGCCTCTTGCAAGAGAAGCAGGCGAAGCAGGCCAGGTGGTAGGCGTTGCCCCGAGCCCTCCGCACCCAGTCGCTGGCGTAGATCTGCCTCCCGCAGCGGGCGCATTTGGTACCAAACCGACTGAAAAGGAGAGGAGAAGCTGAATGGCTACCACTGTCCAAAATTGGGGGCGTTTTGCTTTTCGTCTTCCAACTTTCTGCCCCAAATGCAGACATGCCAAATCCCCGGGGCATCTAAATGGCAGGATCGATGAAAAATGTTTCATGTCACATAAAAATAAAAATAAATAAAAATTTAAAACTAAATGGCAGGGTCTACAAAACATCCGCACCTCAACGACCTACCCAAACGTGGTGATAAATACCAGTGTGCAGAAAACCAGTTTGTGCCATTGACCCAGATCACTTTGAGGGCTAGTCCAAAGATATTTTGAGAACTGGGCTTTTATGCTAAAAAAAAAAAAACTTTAAGGAAAGGGCAGCAGCCAAGTTAGTTTAAATTGCCCCTAAACAACAAATGCCATAAGAGAGGCTGAAATCCCAGGGAGGCTGCAAGGATCCCAAAATAAGGTCCTCTACTTATTTTCTTGCAAGAAGAATTTTTTCAGCCCTGGTTCAAAACTGCCTTATCTTCCCTTTCATTAAAACATGAAGGCAGACACGATGGTAGCTGCTCACCAGCTTTCTTGCAGAATGCACCAGAGGAATCACAGCTGGTTCTTCGCCCTCTTTACCGGGGCGTCTGCCTTCTGTGCTTCTGCCCCTTTCCTCAAATTTTGCAGGGGTGCCCCAGTCTGAAACGGCCCCTCGCTCGTCCCCCTTTGCAGACGGATGTAGGGCACTCACTCAAAGAGTCTTCCAGAAGGACCCTTGCAAGCTTCCCTCCCATTCAGAACTTCCCTCTGCCCGACACCAATCACCCCCCCCTCCCAAGTGGGGTGAGGTGTGGGGGTGGGCTTTGCTTTCTGTCCGTTCCCCTCCTTGGAAGGCGTCTGATTCTAATGAAAGGGAGAGCCGGGGAAGAGAACGCAGGCACAATACCGGCACATTCTTTGGCTCACTTGTTTGAGTGATCACAGGCTGCTTGGAAGCGCAACGCACACAGCCGCAGGCGGCCGTGGGATGCCGGGCAGGAGATGCTGAGGCCTAGCCACCTTCTGACACTTCCCCTCCACCGGCCAACTTCCTGAGCCTTCGCACAAGGGGAGCCAGAGCAGAGCGTAGCAGACCGAAGGTCCTCCGTGCAGAAATTAAAAACTGCAAGCTCTCCAGATTCAGCTCCCCCCAAAATACAGCTGCTTCAGACTGGCTTCTGGCAAAAAACACCCATTTTTTATTTTGTTTTCTCTCCAAAGACAGAAATGGGGAGAGCTCACGAGGCCCCTAAACCGCGGTCAGTAACAAGCAACTGAAATGGGTCCTGGAGAACCTCACCGGTGTTGGCACCTATCTGATTCTCCCTCCTTTTGGCCCAAGTGATACAGAGAATTTTTTTTTAAAAAACCCCACATAACAAAAGGGTTTGGGGCCAGAGAAGACTCAATGCCAGTGATTTGTTAATTTTTAATTTTTCTTTGGGGGGGCAGAAAAAGGGGGAGGGGACCAGTGGCTAATTTCTTGCACATGGGGAATGTAGTGAGCCAGTAATGGGATGCTTGGTGTAGATGCCGGCACAAACAAAGGGCCCTGATAATTAATTTTTCATTCCTTTGGGAAAAGCCCGGAATAGCTGCTCTTTCAGAGTGCATTAAAGGTGAATTTTTGTTGTTGTTAAATTTAAAACCACCTATCTCACTCTGTAACTGTATCTTAACTAGAAGTTGCCAAGGTTCTCAATTAATAGATTTCAATACATTGATTATATCTGATATTCATTACAGAGGACATTTTATCCAATTAATAGCATTAGTTAATTATGTCTTTCTGCATTCTCTGTCTCACACACAGAGACGGCCCTTTCTAAAGACTCTCTTCCTTTTAAACAGGAATTAAGACTAATATATTTGCCCAAATGTTTAACAAATAATTCTATTCTTGTAAAACTTGTCCTGTGTGGACACGGTCATTTCAAGCACTTTAAAAATAAAATAAAAAAATTCAAAGCATTTTGAAGAATCATGAAGTACAAGAAGAATAAAACCTGCCAGACGCTAAAGAAGGCAAAGTAAATACGGCACAGTAATCAGATGGCTTATTATTGAATTGTTCTTAAGATGAGGTAGGCCAGATATCCCGGTTATCAGACCTCTAAAGAAGCCTCCGGATCTCTCGGCCCAAACAAGCAGATCCAAGGTGAGAGGCCACCGAACTCACACAGTCTAACTGCCCTCCCTGAACTTCTCCTGCAGCCTTCGCTCTGCAGATGCAGCCAATCTGACAATAGCGAAAGGGCCCGGCTCTCAGGTTTAAATTAGCGCTCTGCGCTTAAATTTGGCACCACGCGAAATCAGGATGCCTTTAATTTAAACAAAAGCCTCTAGAACCCATTTTGAACGCCAGGACTTAGCGTGGAAGAAGCTGGGATAAAAAGGGACACGCTTAAAAAATATCTATGGCTGGGCCCAGAAAATCTTCTGAGGCCTTCCAGAGTAAAAGCGGCTCCAATTTTTATAAGCTAAAAGTAAGGCACGCTCTGTCCACACCGACTCTGCTGAGATGCTGTTGAAAGGATTTGGAGGGTGAGGACTGAGCAACAGAATAAGGTAGAGGAAACTGGTTCCTCTACCTAAGGCCATCACACAGAAACAGTGCTCGTGTTTGCAAAGACCCACCTACTCAAACCTCTGGCACACCACAGAGCCTCTTCCATTAAAAAACTCTCTGTTCTGATTCTGTCTCACGAATAGTAGTTCCCTCCCCCCCGCAAGCAGCCCTGAATTAACCTTTCTCCTCTCTCTGCCCGCATCCCCAACGTCCTCTTCTCTCCACTATTTAATGCTGCAAAATTATCCTTAACACGACTGAAAGAATTCCCTTTTTTTGCTTTCCTTTTGAAAAAATTATGAACATAAGAAAGAAGGAAATGGGGCCGTCAATTGACACTACGTCATGAATCTCCTGTCATCTCCTGTACTAAGAAGAAATCCCACTGTCCCAAATGGGTCTCCATAAATAACTACAGGATAGTGGCCACGCGGTGAATCCTCTCTTCACAGGGACCTCTGCTTCCCTCCAATATCTATTGGAGCCCCTCCCTTAATAGCCTGGCACAGAACCACCCTGTAAATCCAGGGTGGGCTAAGCACCTCAACAGACAGACAAAACACCGGCTGATATCCAAAATTCCAAAATCTTTTGGTAAGATAGTTTATCCCCAGACCAAAAAAAAAGAAATACCCAAAATTTAAAGAAGCCATCACAGCAATCTCAGGATACTCCCCACATTCCAAATTCTCATAATTATAAATTGGTTTTCAAACATATGTTGCCAACCTGATCAAAAAGCTCCTTTCCTCAGTGCTAGGGACAATTGGGTGAAAGGAAAGGCTCAGGGAACAGACCTTCCTGCTCATAGACACAGCAAGCGAGGAGCCACTTCGGTTCTCCTAACTTACCAATAATTTTATTTCATTAGCTAAACTGCTGGCGGCTGCCATCGTGAAGGCGTTCCCCAATTTTACAGGCAAAAATCTTAGCCCAAGAATTAATCCCCTTAATCTCCAAAAAAAGAGGCAATGGGGAGTGTGTTTTCCCTCTTGTGCCTTCTTTCCCTTTCCCATTATTTGTGGGCAAGGAATTAAAAACCTAAAATTGGAGACCCCCGAAAACTGGGGGGAAAGAGGTGGTTTTTTTTAAAGTCGCCCCAGGGGGAGTGCTAATAGCCGCCTCGAGTTCCCCTTGACTGGGGAAATGAGGCGGGGTATAAATTTAATAAAAATAAATAAATAAAATAAATAATATTAGAAACGGCGCCTGCCCGCTCTCTTCATTACCGCTGCGGGTTCCTTTTCCGTAGAGCGCGGGGAGAGAAATCGGGTCTGGGAGGAAGAGCCCACCGGCGGAGGCCCCGGAGGATCTTCCCAGCTTGCCAAGGGGCCCGAAGGAAGGCAGAAGGCCCTTTTGGGGCTCCGGCTCCCCGCTTCCTTTTGGGGGTCTCTCACGGGGCCTCCCAGGCGGCCCCTGGGTTGGGAGCACCAGGGCCGGCATTGCACCCCGATCGGTTCCTCTCCAGGCATCACCAGGAGACACGGCTGCGTCCCCCCCGCGGCCCCCAACTAGGATCACCCGGGAGAAGTTCTGCACCTTCCCTTAAGCCCTTCGGCGTTTCGGGAGAGGCGGAAAAGGAGGGAACGACTCCAGTAGCAGCCGGGCAAGCGCCCCGAAGGACGCCGGATCGAGGCCGGGCTCGGCCGCGGGACTCTCTCTCTCTCTCTCTCACCTGCCCCGGAGCGCCAGCCCCGCCGTCTCCCTCCTCTGCTCCCCAGCATCCCGCGGCCCGATTCCCACGAGGTTAAAGGGCTCCCCGGCCAGGAAGCCCGCAGGACCGGCGACCCCCACCGGGCAAGAGTCCCGCTCCGCCGCCCGCTTTGCCTTCGCGGGGTCGGAGGTCCTAGAACAGCGCCTCTCCGCACCCTCCGTGCCCGGCTCCCTTCGGGCCGAGGGAAACTCTCGCCCGGACCGGGATTTTAATGCGGGTTTTTCTCGAGCTGGTTCCCGGAGTTGCCCCGTCGCGCCGAGGGTGCCCCGCAGAGACGGCTGCGCCGGGTTCGCTCAAGGCTCCGGGTTGAAAGGAGCCCAACCCGCGTCCTTTCGTCGAGGGGGCTCTAAATCCAGGCGCTTCACCCGCCCCCGCCGCAAGCGCCGACGACCCCCGACTGCCCGGCGCCCCTCCTCCGACGTCGGAAGGGATCCGTTTCCCCAGGAGGAAAAGCAGAGCTGGGAGAAAAAGCCCCCCACCGCCACCCCGGTTTAAAAACGGGGGGACGGAGATCCCTGGCCGGAGATTCCAGTCCGAGCCGTCCCCAGTGCGGAATCCGATCCGAACTGAGCCCAACGACCAAAAGCTACCGGCCGCCCCTTCCTTGCCCTCCCGCGGGATTAAACCTGCTCTGCCCCCAAAGGCGGCTTGTTTTGGAAGCGGAGAGGAGGCGCCGAAGAACCCAGAAGCGGCCCACCTCCACCTGCCGGGCGGGAAAGGAGAGGAGCGACAGGTCCGCCGGTCGGAATTCAACGAAATAAGGCGCTTCGCAAAACAAAACCGGCCGTCGAAGACCTGCCAAGGAACCTGGGGGCGATTCTGACCGAGGGGGAGTCGCGCCTGCCCCGCCGCTGCAGCCAGGTCGGCCCCTCCGTAGAAAACGACTTCCCAAAGCCGCGTTCCGGTCTCTTCCTGCCCGCGAAGAGGCGCATCTCCCGGCGGCGAAGCGCGCAACTTTAACTACTGCTGTATTTGGAAAAACGGGCTTTTCCCTCCCCGCCACTGCCGGGCAAACGGAAGAAGAGGGCAGGTGGCGGTCGGGGCCAGGGGACGGGGGTCCCCAACGAATCCGGATTCGTTCCGAATCTTCCGAACGAAACGTCTTCGGAAACTGGGGAGGCAGAGCCCGTCGTCAACCCGCGGAGAGGAGGCGGGAAGGGAAGCCGATTGCACCCTCGGCCGGGGCCCCCTGGCTGATCTCTCCTCGAAAAGCCCAGCGCCCTCGGGCAGCGCCCTGCTCCGAGGATCCCTTCGCCCGCCTCCCCTCTCGGTCGACCCGCAGGTCGGCCGGCCGGCCAGCGCTCCCAAAGGCTGCGGTGGAGAGCGCCCGGGGCTCTCGGTGCCAGGAGCTATGGCCCCTTTGGCTCCTCCAGCCGGGCCGCTCCAGCTCCAGAGTTTGGCGAGGGCGACGCCGAGATGTTGACAGGGTCCGCTTCCCCTTCCAGGGCTCCGAGGCAGAGAGCCAGAAGCGGAGCGAGGGGGAAAAGACGGGGGGAGGCGGCGTTGGGGTCCTGGAATCGGCCTCCAGTCACCGCAGTGGGAGGAGATTGCCGGCACCGCAATTAAGGTCCCCTCCCCCCGCGCTGACTTTTTTGCCCCTCCGCAGACGCCATCGGAAGGGCTAGCCGGGCTGCGGGCGCTTCGGGGGTCTGGGCCGCGGGGCGAGGGGGCAGCGCAGGCCGGCGCGCCTGGTGGCTCTTCTGTGGGGCTCTCCCGTCCCTTCCCAGGGAGGGTGACGCTTAGCAGGGCCCCCAGCTGCAGCGAGCCTTCCGCTTGGCCTGCAGCGGCCGTCCCCAGGGAGAGCGGCTGCTGTCGGCTCGGCTCCTTTCCCACGGTCGGCGGCGGAGTTCGCGGAAGGAGGCGAAGAGGGGGCTCCATCCGGAGCAAAGCGGCCGGCCGGGCCCTGCTCGGCCCCGTCTAAGCGGGGAGAAGCCGGCTCTGCCGCCGCCGACGGTGGCCCTCCCGACCCGCGGGCCACACGGGCTCCCCGGGGGCCGCCGCCCGCCTACCTGAAGTAGTCCATCTTGCAGAAAATCTCCTGGTTCTTGACGTAGCAGCTGCTCTGCTGGCGGAGCGGCGTCCGGCAGACCGAGCACTCCAGGCAGCGCGCGTGCCAGGTCAGGTTGTTCACCTGCGGGCGACGGAGAAGCGCGCTAGGCGAGGCCCGGCCCGGCTCCCCGCCCCCGGCCGCCCGCGCCCTTACCTTCAGCAGGTAGCGGTCCACGATCTCCAGGCCGCAGCTGGAGCAGACGCTCTTGGCCCCCGGCGGCAGCGAGGACGAGGCTGAGGAGGGCGGCGAGCAGACGGACGGCGTGGACGGGGTGCTGGCGCCCGAGCGCGCCTCCTCTTTCTCCAGGGCGCCGGCCAGCGCCTCCCCGTCGGGCTGGGCCTGCGGGAGCCCGAGAAAGCGAGCGGCGGGTCAGCCGCGGAGAGCCCCCCACCCCAGCCCGCCAAGAGCCGGGCTCCGTCCTCCCCGTCGGAGGCTTACCATGGCGGAGGAGAGCGGCGGCGGCGGCGGCGGCGCTGGCGGCAGCCGGGGGGCTCCGTCCGTGGGGCTCCAGCCCCCCACCTACAGCCGCCCCGTCCGGACGACGAAGCCCAACTTCGGAGCGGCCATGGGCTCGGCGTCCAGCGACGCGCGGCGGGCGAGGCGGAAAGCGCGGCGCGTCTGAACCAGC